>VSMD01114347.1:0-73467 GCA_008750895.1 Mirza zaza
GGCATCAGCCTAGCTCACAGCAACCTCAAACTCCTGGGCTCCAGCAATCCTACTGCCTCAGCCTCCCGAGTAGCTGGGACTACAGGCATGCGCCACCATGCCTGACTAATTTTTTTCTATATATATTAGTTGGCCAATTAATTTCTATTTATAGTAGAGACAGGGTCTCACTCTTGCTCAGGCTGGTTTCTAACTCCTGACCTCGAGCAATCCGCCCGCCTCGGCCTCCCAGAGTGCTAGAATAACAGGCGTGAGCCACCGCACCCGGCCTGTTTTCTTTTCTTTTCTTTTTTTTTTTTTTTGAGACAGAGTCTCACTTCATTGCCCAGGCTAGAGTGAGTGCCATGGCGTCAGCCTAGCTCACAGCACTATTTTATTTTCTTTAAGAAAGACTTTTTTAGATCCTCATTGCCTAGTAAATTACTCTCCCATATGCAGAATTTGTTTTTTACTTTGAATATTTTAGAACACTATTTTACATTGTATGATTCTTTACAGATTTCAAAGTAATAAAAGTTAAGAGCTATGATATTAGTCTGGACCATATTGAATCATATGTGTTCAGCAAACATTCCCTATCGACAAAAAAGAAAGGAAAATTGAGATACCAATTTGTATTTTTTTAATAATCTTAGAAAACAATAAATTCTATTTAACCCCCTCTCCCACCTAATCACTCTGAGCAAACAAATCATTTAATCACTCTGCGCAAACGGCTACTCTAATTTATACCTTTTATTTTTTTAATTTTTTTTGAGACAGAGTCTCATTCTGTTGCCTGGGCTAGAGTGCCTGGCGTCCGCCTAGCTCACAGCAACCTCAAACTCCTAGGTTCAAGCGACCATCCTCCATCAGCCTCCCAAGTAGCTGGGACTACAGGCACGCACCACTGCGCCCGGCTAATTTTTTCTATTTTTAGTTGTTTGGCTAATTTCTTTCTATTTATATAGTAGAGACGGGGGTCTTGCTCTTGCTCAGGCTGGTCTTGAACTCCTGAGCTCAAGCAATCCTCCCACCTTGGCCTCCCAAAGTGCTAGTATTACAGGCGTGAGCCACCGTGCCCGGCATCTAATTTATACTTTATTATGGCAATTCTTGAGGGCATGAAGAATCTATAGCAGTAATTTCAACTTGAAATTTCCAAAGATTCTATTCAGGTGAATGAAAAAAGAACTACATTCACAGTATATTCACGGAGAATTTGCAAATTACCTTCTTTGATTATGTTGTTTATTCTCAGGCAATATGTAAGTTGAAATTACATCCCAATATGCTTAAAGTGATTTAGTACACATTAATTTATTTCCTTTTCTATCTTTAATACACCCATTTTTTTTCTTACATGTAAAATGAGGAGCAGGGATAATTGCTAAAGTTCATTTTAGTTCTAATACTCTATTATCATTAGCTGAGATTGTTGTACAATAAAGTCATTAGAGATAGCTTATAGTGTATTTTGAATTTCCATGAACACTATTCAACTCTATAGCCTGTAAACATTCTTAAGTTGCATACAGCAGCAGGGATGTGTAGATGATCACATTGCATAGTGAGAAGTTGATAAGTGAAACACTATATTTTTCTAACTTATCCATACAAAATTTTGGAAATATACCTGTTATTTCAGCCACTCCTTTCTAATTAGAGAGATATCTGTGTATTTCTGTGTGGCATTACTTAAAAAGGAGGAACTTCCTAAGATTTCTTTTAACCTTCTGTTTTTCTAACTATAGAAAACTCTGCTTACAACACGGGCCCCATTAATGAAATCCTGTTCATTCGCTTCATGACTTTCTCGTACATCACCAGGGTAATTCAGGATGTCTCTTGCTCCATTTTTAGAAGAGGTAGTTGTCTTTGGATGGATTATGAATACAAAAATTATATTATAGGCATTTTGTTTCCAAAATCTATTTTCTTTTCTTTTTTGAGACAGAGTCTCACTTTGTTGCCCAGGCTAGAGTGAGTGCCATGGCGTCAGCTTAGCTCACAGCAACCTCAAACTCCTGGGCTCAAGCAATCCTGCTGCCTCAGCCTCCCAAGTAGCTAGGACTACAGGCATGCACCATAATGCCCGGCTAATTTTTTCTATATATATGTTAGTTGGCCAATTAATTTCTTTCTATTTATAGTGGAGATGGGGATCTCACTCTTGCTCAGGCTGGTTTCGAACTCCTGATCTTGAGCAATCTGCTGGCCTTGGCCTCCCAGAGTGCTAGGATTACAGGTGTGAACCACCACACCTGGCCCAAAATCCATTTTCAATTGCTGTGAAAGGAGCCAAGATAATTTGGTAGTTAAGGAGTTAACAATAACAGGCTTGGAAACAAACAAACCTAAGTTTGGACCCTACCTGTACTTTTAAACCACTGCCTGACCTTGGGCAACTTACTTTACAGCTCTTATCTTTGGTTTTGTCATTTGTAAAATAGGGATAATAATAGAACTCCTTTTGTAAACTGGTTATGAGGAATAATTACATGACCTACATAAGCCACTTAGCATTCCATTTAATCAAGCAATGTTTATGGAGAACCAACCATGTGCCAGCTACTGTGCCCAGCACCTGTTTATCTCAGGACTGTTGTCTTTCTTACCTCAAATTTTCACCTAACTTCTACTGTTCTGTCAGGGAAAGGTTCTCCTGAGCTCTCTGAGTTAGTTCAGGTTCTCTAAGAAGTGAATGCCAAGATTAGACATGAGAGAGAGTTATTGGGGAGGCCTCTGTGGAGGATGAAGGAGACGAACCAGGAGTAGGAAGGGGAAACCTCAGATTCCAATGCATATCTGACGTCTATTAAAGTAGAGGAAGAAGGAAGGAGACTTGGATAGAAAAAGACGGCAGTCCTGTTCTAAGAAAGTTTTGGCTAGGTCAATGGGAAGTTCCCAAGCCAGAATTGCCCATTAGAAGAGACCTGCTCCCTGCAGGAATGGACTAGCACCCTGCTATGCTTGGTCATCAGGGGCAACTCAGCTCCTCGCAGTTCAGGAGAAGCATGATCTCTGTCCCAGGTGTGGTGGTAGATCCAGAGAGACAGCAGCTGGACTTGTCGGTCAATTGTGCTTTCCACACTGGAGATTTGAGTAGCGTATAGCACTGGCCATCACACCCTTCATAATGGGTTAGATCCCCTAGTTATTTGCTACTCTTACCCCCTAAATCTATTGAAATAAAAAAAAATAAAATTTTTGTTTTCTAAATTTTAAAGGTTATTCTCTCTCTCTGAACTGTAGGCTACATGAAGGTAGTTCCTAGACCAATCTTTTTTATCACTCCATCCCCAAGATGCACAAGATGAGATGGCACGTAATAGGTACAAGATACAATAGTGGAAATTATTTTTATCCACACTCTCTATTCTGCTCTACACACTACTACATACAAACTAGTCTTACATTGTGATGAAAATTGCAGATTCTAGCTTATGGCTATTTTTTTCTGGAGCATCTTTATTTTTTTTATTTTTTATTATTTTTTTGAGACAGAGTCTCACTCTGTTGCCCAGGCTAGAGTGCCGTGACTTCAGGCTAGCTCACAGCAACTTCAAACTCCTGGGCTCAGGCGATCCTCCTGCCTCAGCCTCCTGAGTAATTGGGACCACAGGCATGTGCCACCATGCCCGACTAATTTTTTCTATATATTTTTAGTTGTCCGATTAATTTCTTTCTATTTTTAGTAGAAACGGGGTCTCGCTCTTGCTCAGGCTGGTTTTGAACTCCTGACCTTGAGCGATCCACCTGCCTGGGCCTCCCACTGTGCTAGGATTACAGGCGTGAGCCACCATGCCCAGCCACATCTTTATTTTTAATATAAGAGCAAAGCTTAACCAAAAGTGAAGCTTTGAAGATGAACTTAAGAATGTCTACTCATCATTCATGCACAAAGACAGAAGTCCAAGGTCCTGTTTTAAGTTATTTAAGTGGGTATATTCTTTTTTTTTTTTTTTTTTTTTTGGGAGACAGGGTCTCATTCTATCACCTAGGCTGGAGTACAGTGACACGATAATAGCTCACTGCAACTTCCAATGCCTGGGTTCAAGCAGTCCTCCTGCCTCAGCCTCCCAAATAACTGAGACTACAGGCACGTGTCACCATACCAGCTAATTTTTTTTTTTTTATTTTTTTGTAGAGATGGGGGGATCTTTCTACATTGCCCAGGTTGGTCTCGAACTCTCAGCCCCAACCAATTGTCCCACCTTGGCTTCCCTAGGTGCTCAGATTACAGGCATGAGCCACCACACCCAGTCCTATAACAGCATTATTTATAATAGCCAAAAAGTAGAAACAACCCTAATGTCCATCGCCTGATAACTAGATGAACAAAATATGGTATATCCATACAGTGGAATATTGGGCTGGATAATATTTTTGTGAGGGTCTGTCCTATGCATTGTTAGAATATTTAGCAGCATCCCTGGCTTCTACCTACTAGATGACAATAGCATCTAACCTCCAAGTTGTGATAACCAAAAATGTCTCCAGACATTGCTAAATGTCCCCTGAGGACAAAATCACTTCCAGTTGAATACAACTGGTAAAAATTAATAGCCATTATATTTTTCACTGCCATTCACTTGCACTTTTAAAAAAGTTTCAGTTTTACATAAGAATGTTCTTAATGAAGCTGTGAAAATTATAAATTTTATTAAAGCTTGACCCTTGAATACATATCTTTAAAAATATTCTCTATGAAAAAATAAGAAACATTCATGAACCCCTTCCGTTGCATACCAGGAAATCAAGTGCTCAAGAAAAGCACTGTGGGACTGAGATGCAAGCTGAACTAGCTGCGTTTATCATGGAACACCATTTTTATTAAAAAATCTATTGACAAATTGATTATCCAGACTTAGATACTGGTAAACATTTTCATGAAAACAAGTAAAGTGAAACTGTCAGTTCAAGGAAAACACCTATTAGTTGTCATTGATATAATTGAGCTTTAAAGCAAAAATACTTTTGTAAAAGTTGTATCATCACTGTGATCTTGACAGCATCCAAATACATAAAGATTCTTCAGATGAGATCAGGAGTAATATTAACAAATGTGATTTTTTTTGACAATGTAGGATTAAATGTGTCAACATTTGGAAGATTTGCATAAATCAGTGAACCAATATTTCCAAATGACCAGTGTAGCAATTTATAAAACCACGCATGGCTTAAGAGATGTATTCAAAGTGTAACATGGTGTAACATGGACCAATAACTATTTTCTTTTTAATTTTAACAGCTTTTTTGAGGTATAATTGAGACCTAATAGGTTATACATGTTTTTACATATGAATACACACATGAAATTATCACAGCAATCAAGATAATGACCATGAGTATCATTCCTAAAAATTTCTACTTTGTAATCTCTCCCTCCTGTCCTTCTTTGCCCATCCCACCACCACCATCTTCCAGGCTGCCACTGAGCTGCTTTTTTTTTTTGAGACAGAGTCTCACTTTGTTGTCCAGGCTAGAGTGAGTGACTTGGTGTCAGCCTAGCTCACAGCAACCTCAAATTCCTGGGCTCAAGCTATCCTGCTGCCTCAGCCTCCTGAGTAGCTGGGACTACAGGCATGCGCCACCATGCCCAACTAATTTTTTTTTTTTCTATATATATTAGTTGGTCAATTAATTTCTTTTTATTTACAGTAGAGACGGGGTCTCACTCTTGGTCAGGCTGGTTTCGAACTCCTGACCTTGAGCAATCTGCCCGCCTCAGCCTCCCAGAGTGCTAGGATTACAGGCAGGCGTGAGCCACCACGCCCGGCCTCACTTACCTGCTTTTTCTCACTAAAGGTTTGTTTGCATTTTCTTGAATTTTATATAAATGGGATCACATAGTAGTATGTACTGGGTTTTTTTTTTTTTTTTTGACCTGAATTCTTTCACTGATCATAACTATTTTGAGATTAATCCATGTTGTTGCATGTACCAAATGTTAATTTCTTTTTCTTCTGAGTAGTATTCTAGTGTATGGATACACCATGAATTGTTTATACATTCACCTCTTGACAGACATTTGTGTTGTTCCAGTTTTCGGCTATTATAAATACAGTTGCTATGAACATTTGTGTACAAGTCTTTCTAGGGACATATGCTTTCATTTCTTTTGGCTAAATACCTAGGAATGGAATGGCTGAATTGCATATAAATATACGCCTAACTTTTTAAGAAGCTACCAAAACGTTTCCCAAAGTTGTTGTACCATTTTATATTCATTCCCATTAGTAGAATAGGAGAGTTTCAGTTGCTTGATGTTCTCACTAACACTTGGTATGTTTTGGTCTTTTTGATTTTACCATTAATAGGTAGATGGTGGTATTTTGTTGTGGTTTTAATTTGTATTTTTTTTCCTATTTATTTATTTCTTTAGCATGTTATGGGAGTACAAATGTTAAGGTTATGTATATTGCCCTGCCTTCCCTTCCCCCTAATTTGTATTTCTTTAACTTAGACTAATGATGTTGTAGTATCTTTTCACGTGTTTATTTGCTATCCATATAGCTTCTTTAGTGAAGTGTCTCTTAAAATCTTTGCCCAGGCCCAGCGCGGAGGCTCATGCCTATAATCCTAGCACTCTGGGAGGCCCAGGCGGGCAGACTGCTCGAGGTCAGGAGTTCAAAACCTGCCTGAGCGAGACCCCGTTTCTACTATAAATAGAAAGAAATTAATTGGCCAACTAATATATATAGAAAAAAAAATTAGCCAGGCATGGTGGAACATGCCTGTAGTCCCAGCTACTTGGGAGGCTGAGGCAGGAGGACTGCTTGAGTCCAGGAGATTGAGGTTGCTGTGAGCTAGGCTGACGCCATGGCACTCACCCTAGCCTGGGTAACAAAGTGAGACTCTGTCTCAAAAAAAAAAAAACCACACACAAAAAAACTTTTGCCCATTTGTTTATTGGGCTAATTATTGAGGTATGAGAATTTTAAAAAATATACATTCTGGATATAAATTCTTTATCAGATTTGTGATTTGCAAACATCTACTTCAGTCTTTGGCTTGTCTTTTCATTGTTAACAGTGACTTTTAAACAGAAGCCCATATGTGGTCATGATGTATTATCTTTTTATATATTGTGGAATAAAAATGGCTACAATTTTGTTAAGAATTTTTGTACCTATGTTTATGAGGGATGTTGGTCTGCAGTTTCCTTTTCTTGTTTAACATCTGGGATCTGGGTATTAGGGTAATGCTGGCCTCAAAGAATGAGGGGGGAAGTATTTCCTCCTTTTCAGTTTTCTGGATAACTTTACATAGAATTGAAATTATGGTTTCCTTTAAAATATACTATGTTAACACTAAACAAAAGAAAGCTGAAGTGGCTATATTACTGTCAGACAAATTAAACTTCAGAGCAAAGAATATTACCAGGAAAGAAGAGGGTCATTTATAAAGTGGGTCATTTCATAAAGACAAAACTTTCACAAAGATAAATTCATCTAAATAATAGAACAATTATAAATGTTTATGCAACTAATAGCAGAGCTTCAAAATACATGAAGCAAAAATGAATAGAACTACAAGGAGAAAAAAAATTCACAATTATAGTAAGAGTTCAATAGTCTCTTATTTATAGAATAAGTAGATAGAAAATCAGTAAGAAGATTTGAACACTACCAACTAATTTGACATGATTGACATTTGTAGAACACTGTATCCAACAACTGCAGAATATTTGCTCATTTCAAATGCACACTGAATATTTGCCAAGATAGACCACACCGTGAATCACAGAACAAGTGTCAATAAATTTAAAATGATTCAAATTATACAAAGTATGATCCCTGATCACAATGGGATGGAATTAGGAATCAATACACAAAGATAATCAGAAAATCTCTCTATATTTGCAGACTAATATAAAGAACCCCCGGGTCAAAAAAGAAGTCAGTAAAGAAATTATGAAGTATTTCAAAATGAAGAAAAATGAAAATATGTGGGATGGGGCTAAAGCACTTTAGAGGGATTTATACTACCAAAAATGCCTAAAGTACAAAAAGGACATCTCAAATCAATGATGTCAGTTTTTGAGTTAAGAAACTAGAAAAACAAAAACTTTAAAAATTAAAATCAGAAGAAAGTAAATAATAAACATACAAGCAGAAATCAATTAAATAGAAAAATAGAGAAAATCTAAGAAAGCAAGAGCGGGCTTTGAGATTTGAGATCCGTAAAGTTGCTAAACCTCTCACCAAATTGATAAAAAAAAAAGATGACACAAATTACCAATTTCAGTGATGAGATTTTATAGATATTGAAAGGATAATAAATACTGTTGAGTGTGTGTGAAAAAAGAAAAATACTGTTAACAGATTTGCAATAAGCAATTTAGATATTTCCGTAAACTTTCAAAGCTTACTTAAGAAGAAATACCCATAAATATTTGGTGAATTAGTAAATGCTAGGAATTATTATGGGCAGGGCGCTGAGTCCCGCCCGGCTTTAGAGATAAATAAACCATTTTCGTCCCAAAGCGGCTCTTAGTTTACTGGAGGGGAAAAACAACAAATAAAGCTTAATACTGATCCGGTGGAGAGGAGTAGGGGGCCGGAGGTAGGGGTGGGGAACTGGTTCAGAAAGAGCTTCTCTGGGTACGAGTCACTTCGCCGACACAAGAAGGATTGGTAGCAAACGTTTATCAGAACAAGAGCAGCAAGCCACACGTGACCTCGTGCACCGGGTCCGGACACAGCCCTCTGTCGCCGGCCCTCCGCGGATGGCAAGCTCCCCTCGTCTTAGGTCAGTCCTTGTCCTTTCCCGATTTGCTCAGAGAGCCGCCAAGAGACCAACTCCAGCCAAACCCGGTAGTCCTGCGCTTGCGCAATTGAGTAAAGAGCGCGCAGGACCGGGCGAAGTGGCTGCCGGAAGTGTGACCTCTCGTTCTTCGCTGGGTATTCTCATCCGGGTCACGTCGATCTTCCGGGTGTCTCTGACAGGGCTTACTACGCCGCTTTCTCGGCGACTTTTTAGTCTTCCGCTTTTTTGCCGCCGCCCCCAACCTTCCACACCCGTGCAGTCTCTGCCTCTTCTTGTGTTGCTCCTCCCCTGGCAGCCGCGCCCGGGGTTTAGATCGAAAGCCGGACCGGGAGCGTGGCCTAGCCGTCCCGCGGGTCACCACTACCTCCTGTGGCTCGGGAGAAAGCTACGACCGAGCACGCCTGGCTGTCGCCGCTCGGGCCTCGGAGCTCCTGGGCTGGCAGTGCTGGTAGGCCCTTCCCCAAGGACACCTGCAAAGTTTAGGGGGTTTAGGAGAAGGACGCAGCAGTGCAGGCCCAAGTCGGGGGCGGGGCGCGGGAAACTTTCTGAAACTAGTGTTTTGTTTTACATGGGCAGTTCCGGCAATTTCTCTTAGATATCCCAGACTTT
Source organism: Mirza zaza (assembly GCA_008750895.1). Lineage (NCBI taxonomy): Eukaryota > Metazoa > Chordata > Mammalia > Primates > Cheirogaleidae > Mirza > Mirza zaza. Next base: position 9,364 of record VSMD01114347.1, read on the forward strand.
GGGCAGCCCTGAGGCCGCTGTACTTTTTGAAGAATCTTAGGATCGCTTACTTTCTTCACTAGTTTTGTCTTCCTCGCTTCCTGCTCCCCTGTCCCCCGCCTCCTTTCTGCTTCCTCAGTCCAGGACCAAAAGAGGAAGATTGTCTTGGGACTCCTGCATGGTGTTTCAAAGGTTGGAGAAGAACTAAGGTAAATATCTGGATTAATTCAAAACTTGAAGAGGTTTTTATCTTTAAGACCTTTAATTAAATGGCGTGAAGTTGCCTCCATTTTTCACTTTATGGGAAAAAGCACAGGTTAAGACTGTCTGATAGTTCTATTCCCTTTTCCTTTTCAGCCTTTGTAGGTAGGATCTTCATTTCTCTAGGTAGGAACACGAGAGGTTTACGTGTCTCACAACTTCTGGGTTGTCTAAATTCTTTGTCTTGTTTTATCTTTTTCAGCTCTTTGTTTAAAATAGTTGTTTACCAATAGGGTGAACAGAGAAGAAACAAAGAGAAGCTGTAATACTCAAGCTAACTTGGCAACTTGTTAACGATGTGCAGTGTATGATTTATGAGGAAAGAGATTATAACTGATCGCTAAATCTGTGTTTTTATATTGTAGATGACATACTACTTTTGTAAATACCATCATATTGTATGGTACAGTACCACGAGACCTTTTTGGAGACAGTCTCGCTTTGTTGCCCAGGCTAGAGTGAGTGCCATGGCGTCAGCCTAGCTCACAGCAACCTCAAACTCCTGGGCTCAAGCAATCCTGCTGCCTCAGCCTCCCGAGTAGCTGGGACTACAGGCATGCGCCACCATGCCCGGCTAATTTTTTCTATATATATGTTAGTTGGCTAATTAATTTCTTTCTATTTATAGTAGAGACAGGGTCTCCTTCTTGCTTAGGCTGGTTTTCAAACTCCTGACCTCGAGCAATCCGCTGGCCTAGGCCTCCCAGAGTGCTAGAATTACAGGCGTGAGCCACCGCGCCTGGCCACCATGAGATTTTTAATGTGTACTGTTTAACAGCCCTAAGGCTCTTAATTTGTACTGATTAAGAGCCAGTAATAGTAACATTACTTTGTTGGTGTGACTAGCCACAATTGTGTCTGGAAATGTCCTATAACAGATAGATTCCATGTGATACAGGCATTTGGAACTATGTTACTAAATTCTTTTTTTTTAAACACTTGGATGGAATTTTTAAGAAAAAGGAACATTCTGTTAAAAAACTGAAGGTGGTTTTGACAATGGGTGAGCAGGGTTTAGGAATTTGACTTTCTGTATTGTGGAGACAAGAAGTGAGTTTAGGAAATCAAAGGTATTAGATAAAGTGGACAAATAACTTGGTTTAACCAAGTACAGTTCTGGTTTTTATACTAGGTAAATTCTGCTTTCCAGGAAGTCCTTATGAAGGAGTTGTATAACCTTGAGTGTTCTTTAGCTGGAGGTGAGGTCAAATTGAGGACAGAAATTCCAGTTTCCAAATTACAGGCCCAAATACTGTATCAGTAGGAATTACTTTGTAAAGTACCCTGTTACTACCTTGTCTCATGTATGGTTATTTATAAATAAACCTGTATAATTTCCCATTGGGTCCCATTTAGTCAGGAAGGTTCTTCCTTAAAGTACCAACCAATACAACGGTTTTAAACACTTCAAAATTTACTTAGATTATGCTATTTTATAGTTGAGTGCAGGTCGAGAAACTGGTAACTTTTAAGGTAAGGAAAATATGCTGCCAATTTCTGGATTTTATTAATCTGTCATAAAATTTGTCACCTGCTACCACAGTTAATTTGGAGTAGTTTTGTGTAGCTCATTTCTATTTAGGGAAGAAGTCTTTCATTCAGAATATAAAGAAAACAAAGATTTCAGATTTAGTGGAGTTTCCCTTAATTCTGGTATAGTAATAGTTTTACTGGATTTTTTTTTTTTTTTTTTTTTGAGACAGAGTCTTGCTTTGTTGCCCAGGCTAGAGTGAGTGCCATGGCGTCAGCCTAGCGCACAGCAATCTCAGACTCCTGGGCTCAAGCGATCCTCCTGCCTCAGCCTCCCGAGTAGCTGGGACTACAGGCATGTGCCACTATGCCCGGCTAATTTTATATATATATATATATATATATATTAGTTGGCCAATTAATTTCTTTCTATTTTTATAGTAGAGACGGGATCTCGCTCAGGCTGGTTTTGAACTCCTGACCTTGAGCAATCCGCCTGCCTCGGCCTCCCAGAGTGCTAGGATTACAGGCGTGAGCCACCGCGCCCGGCCAGTTTTACTGGATTTTATTCTGTATAACTCTATAGTCTGTTTAAAAAATGATTCCTTATATTGGTTATGATTATTGTTTTGAGGTCATTTTTATTTTTATCAAAATCAATGTTGAAAATGTATTAGAAAAGGAACTGAAATTCATGGGCTTTTCATTTACTTTATCATCTCTAGATGGTCGGTCATTCAGGATATCTATGTTGGTGAGCATTGAATGAATGCTATTCATTGATTAAATTCTGTAGGAATGATTCTTCCCACTCGAAGGCTGGCCTGGTTAAAAGCCTGACTAGAGGGCTAAGATTCTCCTCTGTAAAGAGAGCCTGACAGATATTTTGTTTTGAAGGGACTCCAAAGGCTTTGATGCTTATCTGGAAATTTGAAGTAGGCTAAACTAGATATTTGCCCTAGAGTAAACGTTTGGCTGTGGAATCATTCTAAACTTTTAAGCCTGGGTTAATTTGTTTATTAACTTCGTAGAGTAGTTCTGGGCCACGAGACATCTTTTGACTTAGTTTGGATTTGACCTCGTAATGGTATAGAAACAAGGTGATGCCTGGGCTTTTATGTCATTTTGGGTCTTCAAATCTGAATGCATATGTATAGGACGGTATTTGGTTCCAGAGGAAAAACAGAACAGAGCATATGATTTATAGGTGTAAATAAAAAGTGTCTTGGCTGGACGCGGTGGCTCACGCCTGTAATCCTAGCACTCTGGGAGGCCGAGGCGGGTGGATTGCTCGAGGTCAGGAGTTCGAAACCAGCCTGAGCAAGAGCCAGACCCTGTCTCTACTATATATATAGAAAGAAATTAATTGGCCAACTAATATATATAGAAAAAATCAGCCAGGCATGGTGGCGCATGCCTGTAGTCACAGGCTGTAGTCCCTCACCCTCGGGAGGCTGAGGCAGCAGTATTGCTTGAGCCCAGGAGTTTGAGGTTACTGTGAGCTAGGCTGACGCCAGGGCACTCACTCTAGCCTGGGGGAACAAAGTGAGACTCTGTCTCAAAAATAAATAAATAAATAAATTAAAAAAAAAGTGTCTCTAGACTTTTAACTATGAACTGATTTAAAACAAAACTGAAAACATTTTTCTGGGTTTTCTGAATATAAATTCCTTCTATTGATTAGATTTATAGTATCTATTCCAACAAAATGAAATGTCGAGCAGAGTTTGTTATAATGAATTGTAGTCAATGTCATTTTCTCATAAATTAGGAAAGTTAGGTAAGGGAAGCAGAGTAAAAACGGCCAAGAAAGTGTGAACCTGGGCAAAGGTAGAACGAGGTGTTCATTGCTGGTCTTGAATAATCTGGCAATCCAAGATTATTGAATGTACTTTTAATAAAGGATTCCCTGGAATGCTGCTTAGTTCAAGATATTTGTCCATTTCCTCTGGACAAGTCAGAGATTATAGATGAGTGGATATGATAGGATTGATTTTGAGTGTTTTCTGTGGTTTAGTAATTTTTTTTTAAATTTCTTTCTTTTTCTCCCCCCCCCCCCACATTCACCCTATGTAAAAACTAATTTGTTTTTAACTAGCTGATTTTCTGCATTTCTATAATGATTTCTTCTCTGTTAGCAGAACTTCTCTCTGTGGTCAAATATATCAGGTAATCGACCAGTTAATTTTTTTCTTGGCTACCTTCTTGAAGCCCTCTATCCTCCTATTCTAATTTGAGTTGTTAACTTCCCTTCACTATCATCTTGGGGGATTTACTTTGTTTCTGCCCTATATTGGATACCTTCTACCCTCCCTCCTTCCCTTCCCTGTCCCTCTCCTCCTCCCTCTCTGTTGCTCAGGATAGAGTGCTGTGGCATTATCCTAGCTTCCTGCAGCCTCCAACTCCTGTGCACAAGCCATCCTCTTGCCTTAGCCTCCTGGTAGGTGGGACTACAGATGTGTGCCAACAGGCCAGGCTAATTTTTCTATTTTTTTATAGAGATGGGGTCTTGCCGTGTTGCCCAGGTTGGTCTCCAGCTCCTAGCCTCAAGCAAGCCACCCATCTCTGTCTCCCAAAGTGCTAGGATTATAGGCATGAGCCACCATGCCTGGCTAGATCTCCTTTTTTCTAGATCTCTGGTTTTCTTTGTAAATATCATACATATCTAAAAATGTTTTTAGTCTACCTTGCATTGATAGTATAGCTAGGTATAGAATTATAACTTGAGAGCATTTTCCTCAGAGCTTTGAAGGCATTTGTCCATGTCGTGTGCTATTGAGAGGTCCAATGCTATTTTGATTTCTAGCATTTTTTTTTTTCATTCTTTATTTGTTTATTTTTGAAACAGAGTCTCACTCTGTTGCCTGGGCTAGAGTACCGTGGCATCGGCCTAGCTCACAGCAACCCCAAACTCCTGGGCTCAAGCAATCTTCCTCCCTCCACTTCCTGAGTAGCTAGGACTACAGGCATGTGCCACTATGCCTGGCTAATTTTTTGTGTGTATGTGTATGTGTATATATATATATATATATATATATATATATATTTTTTTTTTTTTTTTTTTTTTTAGTTGTCCAGCTAATTTCTTTCTATGTTTTTAGTAGAGATGGGGTCTCGCTCTTGCTCAGGCTGGTCTTGAACTCCTGAGCTCAAATGATCCGCTTACCTTGTCCTCCCAGTGTGCTAGGATTACAGGCGGGAGCCACCACGCCTGGCCTGATTTCTAGCATTTTGTTTATAACGTTTTCCCCCTCTGGAATATTTCATAAATGTTTTTCTGATATTCTGAAATTTTAACATAACATGCCTAGATATATATCTTTTTTTTTTTTACTGTGCTTAGTACTCATTAGATCCTTTTGGTCTGGGGATTGTGTCTTTTAGTCCTGGACATTTTCTGTTTTATTTCGTAATGTCCTCTGTCTTTTCTCTGTTCTTCCTGAATCTTCTGTTATAATGTTGGATGTTGGACCATATAGTATTTTATTTAATTTATTTATTTTTTTAAGACAGTCTCACTCTGTTGCCCAGGCTAGAGTGCCATGGGGTCAGCCTAGCTCACAGCAACCTCAAACTCCTAGGCTCAAGCGATCCTTCTGCCTCAGCCTCCCAAGTAGCTGGGACTACAGGCATGCGCCACCATGCCTGGCTAATTTTTTTCTATACTTTTAGTTAGCCAATTAATTTCTTTTTATTTTTAGTAGAGACAGGGTCTCACTCTTGCTCAGGCTTGTTTCGAACTCTGACCTTGAGCGATCCGCCTGCCTGGCCCTCCCTGAGTGCTAGGATTACAGGTGTGAGCCACCGCGCCCGGCCTGGAGCATATAGTTGAGTCTCTTTTATTTTCCCTGCTGTTGTCCTGCCTCTTTCCTGCCTCACTAACTTTTCCTTTTTGTTCATTCTTTTTTTTTTTAATTTTTTTTTTTGAGACAGAGTCTCACTTTGTTGCCCAGGCTAGAGTGAGTGCCATGGTGTCAGCCCAACTCACAGCAACCTCAAACTCCTGGGCTCAAGCAATCCTCCTGCCTCAGCCTCCCAGGTAGCTGGGACTACAGGCATGCGCCACCATGCCCGGCTAATTTTTTTTTTTTCTATGTATATTAGTTGGCCAATTAATTTCTTCTATTTATAGTAGAGACGGGATCTCGCTCTTGCTCAGGCTGGTTTCGAACTCCTGACCTCGAGTGATCCGCCTGCCTTAGCTTCCCAGAGTGCTAGGATTATAGGCGTGAGCCACCGCGCCCGGCCTGTTCATTCTAATAATTTTCCTCAGAGTTACCTTTTAACTTTCTGCTGAATAGTACTGCTTTCACTTTTATAATTTCCAAGAGCCCTTTCTTTTAAATAGCATGTCCATGCTTTATATATGCAATGTATTTTCATTAATCGGAGATTTTTTGGTGTGTGTATAATTGTTAATTTGTTCCTGGCATTGTTTCTGTTTATTCCTAGATTTTTTTTTCCTTCTAGTGATGCATGGTTGTCTATTTAATTTAATTTAACTAATTCATTTTCAATTTAACTAACTTTTTTTTTTTTTTGAGACAGAGTCTGGCTTTGTTGCCCAGGCTAGAGTGAGTGCCGTGGCATCAGCCTAGCTCACAGCAACCTCAATCTCCTAGGCTCAGGCAATCCTGCTGCCTTAGCCTCCCGAGTAGCTGGGACTACAGGCATGCGCCACCATGCCTGGCTAATTTTTTCTATGTATATTAGTTGGCCAATTAATTTCTTTCTATTTATAGTAGAGACGGGGTCTGGCTCTTGCTCAGGCTGGTTTTGAACTCCTGACCTCAAGCAATCTGCCCGCCTCGGCCTCCCAGAGTGCTAGGATTACAGGCGTGAGCCACCGCGCCCAGCCCGATTTAACTAATTCATAATTTAACTAATTCATTCAGAGACATGGTCTTATTCTGTTGTCCAGGGTGGAGAACAGTGGCACAGTCATGGCTTACTACAGCCTGGAACTCTTGGGTGATTCCCCCACCCAGCCCCCCAAATAGCTAGGACTACTGTGTGCACCACTGTGGTTCAGCTAATTTTTTGTAGAAATGAGGTCTTGCTATGTTGCCTAGGCTGCTCTCTTTTTTTCGTTTTGTTTTCATTTTAGTTTTTTAAGTAGAGAAGAGGTCTTGCTCTTGCTCAGGCTGATCTCGAACTCCTGAGCTCAAGTGATCCTCCTGCCTTGGCCTCCCAGAGTGCTAGGATTACAGGCGTGAGCCATCACGCCCAGCCAAGCCCAGGCTGGTCTTGAACTCCTGGCCTCCCAAAGTATGGGATTACAGGTATAATCCAACCCAGTTGGATATTTATTTTAAGTCAAAGGTACTAGAAGTCTAATTGGAAGCTCTAAGTGTGTGGAGGAGGCCTGTCAACTACTAGGCTTCCTTGTGGGCTGATCAGGTAGCTAGCTTGACTTTTCCTTTGTGGGCCCTCAACTGTTAAACTATGTTATAGATTCTCTTGTTACTAAAATAGTTACTCTTTATTTATTTATTTTTATTTATGGTTCTCTTGTTACCATATTATATAGTTTAATCTCTCTCTTTTTTTTTTTTTACATGAAAGAGATTTCTAATTGCTCACTTTAAGAAAGTGAGCTGGGGATCCTATTTTTACTTTGTGGACTTCACTTAATACTTGTTTTCAGTTTTTTATATTACCTTACCAAGACTACAGCCTCTCTGTATCAGTCATTGCAAAGAATAAATATCTTGTCTCCTGCCTGGGTCAATGAAAGGTTCTGATTGCTTTTGTATAGTTTTTTCTCTCTTCCTATGGAACAAAGCCCGATTTTATTAGAAATGTTTATATAAATTATGTAGACTTTGAGGAGATTCTCAGAATTTTATAAATTGTTAGGCAATACACATTCCTTACCTTGTTTAATTAGATCAGAAAGATCCAAATTCTAGCAATCAAGTTGTCATGTAGTGGTTTATATCTTTGTATAAATTAGATTGAGAATAAATGTAAGAATCTATAGGATTTCATTAAATCTCTCTCAAATGGTTTCTTTTTTATTATCAGAGTATGTGGTGATAACTTGATTTTCTAAAAGATTTCTTTTTATGATATTAGGGTAAATTCATCAGAAAATTAGGAATGTGCATATATTTGGCTATTTGAATAATGTAGTTAGTTTAGATTTAGAATTCATTATTAGTAAGTTTCTTTTTTGTTACCTACAGTGGAACTTAAGAGAGCTATTTAAACTTTAAAAAATAACTTTGCAAATAAAATTTGTAACTTGGTAACTAATTGTTTTAAATTGTATACAGGAGTTATCAAAGAGTTCAGTATCTTTAAGCTATAATAATTTAGTATTGTCTTTTAAAATTATCCTAGGTAGAAGAATACATGCTCACTTTCAGTGAACAAGAGCATGTTCCCAAACTCAATTTTGGGTCGGCCACCCTTCGCTCCAAACCATCAACAACATAATAACTTCTTCACCCTGTCACCAGCTCTTTATTCACACCAGCAGCTTATAGATGCGCAGTTCAACTTTCAGAATGCAGAGTAAGTATGGTGATATTTTGACCCATATCATTGGTAAATTTAGTTTTCTTTTTGACATAAACCCTTGTATGAAGCATTCGAAAGTAGAGAAAATGTCATCACTTCTTGTTTTCTTTTCATCAGTGAAGTATTAAGTTTTTCAGAGATTAGTTTTTGTTTTTAAGGAAAATGGTATTTAATAGATATTTTTTCTTTTTTTTATTCTTGTGATATTTTTCTTTTTTCTTTTTTTAGCGTATTATGGGGGTACAAGTGTTAAGGTTACATATATTGCCCATGCCCCCCTCCCCCCTCGAGTAAGCGCTTGAAGCGTGTCCATCCCCCAAATGTTGCACATCTTACCTGTTTGGTTGTATATACCCATCCCTTCCTTCCCCCTCCCACCCTCCCGACAGCCAATAAATGTTACTCCTATATGTCCACTTAGGTGTTGATCCATTAATACCAATTTGCTGGTGAGTACATGTGGTGCTTGTTTTTCCATTCTTGAGATACTTCACTTAGTAGTATGGGTTCCAACTCTATCCAGGAATATACAAGAGGTGCTATATCACCATCGTTTCTTAAAGCTGATTAGTACTCCATGGTATACATATACCACATTTATTAATCCACTCATGAATTGATGGGCACTTGGGTTGTTTCCACAGCTTTGCAATTGTGAATTGTGCTGCTATAAACATTCAAGTGCAGGTGTCTTTTTCATAAAGTGACTTTTGATCTTTTGGGTAGATGCCCAGTAATGGAATTGCTGGATCAAATGGTAGATCTACTTGTATCGCTTTGAGGTATCTCCATATTGCTTTCCACAGAGGTTGAACTAGTTTGCAGTCCCACCAGCAGTGTAGAAGTATTCCTGTCTCTCCGCATCCACGCTAACATTTGTTGTTTGGGGACTTTTTGATAAAGGCCATTCTCACTGGAGCTAAGTGATATCTCATTGTAGTTTTGATTTGCATTTCCCTGATGATTAGAGATGTTGAGCATTTTTTCATATGTTTGTTGACCATTATTCTGTCTTCTTTAGAAAAGTTTCTGTTCATGTCCTTTGCCCATTTTTTGATAGGATTGTTTGATTTTTTTCTTGCTGATTTTCCTGAGTTCTAAATAGATTCTAGTTATCAGCCCTTTAGCAGATGTGTAGCTTACAAAAATTTTCTCCCATTCTGTGGGTTGTCTGTTTGCTCCCTTGACAGTTTCTTTGGCTGTGCAGAAGCTTTTTAATTTGATCAGGTCCCATTAGTTTATTTTTGTTGCTGTTGTGATTGCCTTTGGGGTCTTCTTCATAAATTCTTTGCCTAGGCCAATGTCTAGAAGGGTATTTCCAACATTTTCCTCTAGAATTCTAATAGTCTCACACCTAAGGTTCAAGTCTGTTACCCATTGTGCGTTGATTTTTGTGAGAGGTGAAAGGTGTGGGTCTTGTTTCAGTTTTCTACATGTGGCTGTCCAGTTTTCCCAGCACCATTTATTGAAAAGGGATTCTTTCCCCCAGTGTATGTTTTTGTCTGCTTTGTCGAAGATTAGTTGGCTATATGAGGATGGTTTTATATCTGGGTTCTCTGTTCTGTTCCACTGGTCAGTGTCCCTGTTCTTGTGCCAGTACCATGCTGTTTTAATGACTATAAATTCATACCTCCTATTTTGTTTTTATTGCCTAGGATTGATTTTGCTATACGGGTCTTCTCTGGTTCCATACAACGCGTAAAGTTATTTTTTCCATACCCATGAAAAATGATGATGGTATTTTGATAGGGATTTAATAGATACTAATAGTAGTATATTACCACTGTTCTTTCTTTTTGATAGTTTGTCTAGAGCTGTGTCATTACAGCAGCTGACATATGGAAATGTCAGTCCAATACAGACCTCAGCTTCTCCATTATTTCGAGGAAGGAAGTAAGTACTTCTCAATTATTTTAGAAGAAAATTTGCATTTCTGAGAACTGTGTAGCAATCTACCTTGTATTAAAATGTATTGGCACTATGTCCTAAATTTTGTTTTCTGAGACCTATGCGATCAGTCATGGAATTTAAAAATTTTTATATGTTTTAAAAATTATAGAGGCTCTTTGGTTGATTTATTCCTGCCATTATTGTAAGTTTTAGATGGAATGAAGCTATATTTTTTCAGAAAACTTTAATTGAGATGTTTAACTAAATCAGATGGCCTTCTGTATTCATTTGCTAGTGTTGCCATAACAAAGTACCACAGACTGGGTGGCTTAAACAACAGAAATTTATTTTTTCACAATTCTAGAGTCTAGAATTCCAAGATCAAGGTGTGGGCAGGGTTGTTGTCTTCTGAGGCCTTTCTCATTGGTTTTAGGTGGCTGCCCTCTCTCTGTGTCCTCATGTGGTGGTTCCTCTGTGTTTTCTTTTTCTTTTTTTTTTTGAGACAGTCTTACTCTGTTGCCCGGGCTAGAGTGCCGTGGCGTCGGCCTAGCTCACAACAACCTCCAACTCCTGGGCTCAAGCAATCCTATTGCCTCAGCCTCCTGAGTAGCTGGGACTGCAGGCATGTGTCACCGTACCCGGTTAATTTTTTCAAATGATCCACCTGCGTTGGCCTCCCAAGTGTGCTAGGATTCTAGGCGTGAACCACTGCGCCTGGCCTTATTTTGAAAATTTTCAAACCTCCGGAGAAACTTAAAGAATAATACAGTGAACATCTGTTTGCCTTTTGCCTAGATTCATCCATTAAAGTTTAGCTACATTTGATTCTCTCTGCCTCTTTCTCTTCTTACTCTTACACTCTTTTTACCTGAATCAAACGGAAGAAAGTTATTGACATCATTTTACTTTACCGCAAAGCATGTGAGTTTATTCCTCATAAAAACAAGGGTATTCTCCTAAATAACCAAAATACATTGATTGTGCCAAAGAAATTTGATGTTAATGTAATACTATACTCTGAAATGCAGTTCATTTTCAAATTTCCTCAGTTGCCCAGTGTCTTTAGCTTTTTAAAAAGTATGCGTCGGCACAACCATATCAACTCCCTTTAGAGGCAAAAAAGAAAAAAGAAAAAAAAATTTAAAAGTAAAAAAAAGGCCGGGCGCGGTGGCTCATGCCTGCCTGTAATCCTAGCACTCTGGGGGGCTGAGGCGGGTGGATTGCTCGAGGTCAGGAGTTCGCAACCAGCCTGAGCAAGAGCAAGACCCAGTCTGTACTATAAATAGAAAGAAATTAATTGTCCAAGTAATATATATAGAAAAAATTAGCTGGGCATGGTGGCACATGGCTGTAGTCCCAGCTACTTGGGAGGCTGAGGCAGGAGGATTGCTTGAGCCCAGGAGTTTGAGGTTGCTGTGAGCTAGGCTGATGCCACGGCAATCACTCTAGCCTGGGCAACAAAGTGAGACTCTGTCTCAAAAAAAAAAAAAAAAGTATGTGTCTCAGGCCGGGTGTGGTGGCTCAGGCCTGTTATCCCAGCACTTTGGGAGGCTGAAATGGGAGGGTTATGTGAGGCCAGGAGTTAAAGACCAGCTTGGGCAACATATTGAGACCACCCCCATCTCTACAAAAAAAATAAAATAGCCAGTCATGTCGGCGTGTTCCTGTAATTCCAGCTACTCGGGAGGCTGAGACAGGAGGATCACTTGAGCCCAAGAGGTGGAGGCTGCTGTGAGCTATGATCATGCCACTGCGCTCCAGTCTAGGTGACAGAGCAAGACCCTGTCTCAGAAAAAAACAAAAACCAAAATAAACCAACCAAAAAAAAGTAAATGTCCCTTAGTTTGGTCTTTTCTACTGATGAGTGAGAACATAGGTATATTCAGAGAGCCCTTTTTATATGTAGCATTTGGCTCACTTAATCTTATCTTCCTTATGTTATAGTTTGGATCTTTTATTCTTAGTAATTCTATAAGTAGAAATTTTCCTACAATGTTTTCACTGCTGACATGAAACATTGGGATAATTCAAATGCAGGAAACTAACCCCAATGTATATGTGTGGTTTTTTTTCTATATACATTTTTTTTCTAAGGTGTTGAGAGGCACTGTGCTGAAAATGATTATTTTTAAGATCCATATAGAGTTAATAATGAGGGCTTACTGAAAGAGTCATAATATTTTCATTGTGTGTTAATGATATTTATGTATTCTTAATTGTTTTTTGTTTGTTATCAGAAAGTTGTATCTTTAATCACTAAGGTATATTGCTTGTTTTCAGGAGATTAAGTGATGAAAAAAACCTTCCTCTTGATGGTAAACGGCAGCGTTTCCATTCACCCCACCAAGAGCCAACTCTAATTAACCAGATAGTGCCTTTATCAGGTGAACGAAGATACTCAATGCCACCATTGTTTCAGACACACTACGTACCAGATGTAGTCAGATGTGCTCCACCTTTTCGGGAAATAGCATTTTTAGAACCTAGAGAACTCACACTTCCTGACGCCAAAGATAAGGTAATAATTAGATTTTAGTTTTTCCTTCTGGGAATTTAATATAAATAATGTATTAAAAGAATCAGAAATAACCAGGCACTGTGGTTTATTCCTGTGATCCCGGCACTTTGGGAGGTTGAGGTGGGATTATTGCTTGAGGTCAGGAGTTCTATACCAGCCTGGACAACATAGTGAGACCTCATTTCTACAAAAAATTTAAAAATTAGCCAGGTGTGGTGCTTGCCTATAGTCCCAGCTATTCAGGAAGCTGAGGCAGGAGGATCACTTGAGCCCAGGAATTCCAGGTTGCTGTACCTATGATCGTGCCACTGCCCAGGCTGCACTCCAGCCTGGGTGATAAAGCGAGACCCTGTGTCTAAAAAAAACAGAAAAAATCAGAGATACTTAATGTCCTGGGCTAAGTAGAACATGCCTTTTTTGCACTGTTTAAAGTACTATTCAACCCAATTTTCTGTGAAAATATTACTTTGATTTTTGTTAGCTGTTATTTTGTAGAAGTATAGCTATCAGGAAATCAGATTTTGTGATTCATAAAAATTTAGGATTTGAGCCCAAAGCGTTTGATTTTTTAAAGAATTGTCTTGTTTAATATGCCGAAATAAAAAAAAATGCATTCTCTTCAAAAAAAAAAAGAACTGTCTTGTTACTTGTTTTTATTACAAAAAAATGTTTTCATTTGGTTATGAGTTGCAGTGTTAAGCACTTTCTTTTGGAATATTTGTGTTTATCATGAGGTTTTTGAATGTCAAAAATAGAGAATCCAGTAGTCACTGAAAAAGTAATATATTCAAAATGATATGAACAAGAAAGATTTATCAAAAATATCATTTGTAAAAAACTTTCAAGTGAATGAAATGAAGCTGTTTAATAATTTTAGAAAATGATATTGTTACCATTGGGAAACAAGTTATTTAATATCTAATATTCAAAACTTATCTTTCCCTTCCCCCATATTTAGTGAAACATAAACAATAAAAAAACCTGGGTAATTGAGGGGGTTTATAATGTAAATATCTGTGTTCTCTTAGATTTTCTATGGTTTACACTTGCTGTTTTTTTATATTCAAAGCTACTCCACTCTTGAGAAATATATTTGTAGGCTAAGGAGAAGGAGCCTGAAGAGAGTAGAATGACTTTGTTTCGCTCATCTTTGGGTTCCTAGCAAGCAGTATAGGTCTGGAACATAGTAAGTGTACAGAAAATGTTAGGCCAGAAAATTAACACCTGCTTCATTCCTTAGTTGTGTTGATAGATTCTTTTGTTCTTTGAGTTATAACTGTGCCATAAAATTCATCCTTTTAAAGTGTACAATTCAGTGGTTTTTAGTAAATTCATTCACAAAGTTGTGTCTCTGGCAACAGCTCATCTATTTTCTGTCTCTATGGATTTTCCTATTATGGAGATTTCATATAAGTGGAATCATACAATATGTGGCCTTTTGTATTTTGCCTCTTTCACTTGCCATGTTTTCAAGGTTTATCCATGTTGTAGCATGTATAAGTATGTCATTCTTTTTTTATAGCTGAATGATATTCCATGGTATGGATATACCATATTTTGTTAATGCATTCCTCAATTGATGGACTTCTGGGTTGTTTCCACTTCTTGGCTATTATGAATAATGCTGCTGCGAATATCTGTATACAAATTTTTGAATGGTCATATGTTTTCATTTCTCTTGGATGCATAACTAGGAATGAAATTGCTGGGTAATATGGTAATTCTACGTTTGTTTATTTTAAAAAAAAATTTCAGTATGTTTAGTGAGTACAAGTGCAGTTTTGTTACATGGACATATTGTATAGTGGTCAGGTCCAGGGCTTTTAGTGTACTCATCACCTGAATAGTGTACATTGTACCCAGTAGGTAATTTTTTATCCCTCATCCCTCTTTCAGCCTCTCCCTTGGGAGTCTCCAGTGTCTATTATTACGTTGTGTATGACCATGAGTATCCATAGTTTAGCTACTACTTATAAGTGAGAACATGCAGGAACTAAATGTTTAACTTTTTAACTGCCGAAGTGTTTTCTAAGGTGCTGCACCATTTTACATTCCCATCAACTGTGTGCCAGTGCTGCAGTTTTTCCACATCCTTGTTAACACTTGCTATTGTCTTTTTTTTTTCATTATAGCCATTCTAATGGGTATGATCAGGATTTTGATTTCTGTTTCCCTAATGACTAACGATGTTGAACATCTTTTCATTTGCTTGCTGAACATTTGTGTATCTTCTTTGGAGAAATTTTTATTCAGGCCCTTTGTCCCTTTTTTAATTGGATTATTTGTCTTTTTATTGTTGATTTGTAAGAGTTCTTTATATGTTCTTAATACTAGATCCTTATCAGATATGTGATTTGTAAATATAGTCTCCTATCCTGTGGCTTGTCTTTTTACTTTCTTGTTGATGTCCTTTGAAGCACAAGAACTTTTAATTTTTTTTTTTTTTTTGAGACAGAGTCTAACTCTGTCATGCTATAGTGCCATGGCGTCGGCCTAGCTCACAGCAACCTCAAACTCCTGGGCTCAAGCCATCCTCTTGCCTCAGCCTCCTGAGTAGCTGGGACTACAGGTGTGCACCACCACACCCGGCTAATTTTTACTATTTTTAGTAGAGATGGAGTCTCACTTTTGCTTAGGCTGGTCTCCAACTCCTGAGCTTAAGCGATCCTTCTGCCTCAGCTTACCAGAGTGCTAGGATTACATGTGTGAGCCACTGTGCCTGGCCACACTTTCCATTTTGATGAAGTCCAGTTTATCTGTTTTTCTTTGGTTGCTTGGGCTTTTGGTGGCATATGTAAGAAGCCATTGTTCAAGGTCACAAAGATTAATGCCTATGTTTTGTTCTAAGAGTTTTATAGTTTTTAGTTTTTACGTTTGGGACTCTGTTCCATTTTGAGTTAGTTTTTGTATATGATGTAAAGTAGGGGTGTCCAACCTCATTCTTTTGCAGTTGGTCCAGTTGTCCCAGCACGATTTATTGATAAGACTGTTCCCCCTTACCCCCCACAGCCGCCGACTATGTGATTCTTTTTTTTGTTACCGTGGAATAGGAAAAAAAGATCAGGCAAAACCAGTGGGAGAGAGGAAAAAAAGCAAAGTAAAATGAGAAAAGACCAACTTGGGGTTTTCTTTTTGCCATTTTTCCTCCTTTCCTTTTCTCCATTTTTTTCTCTTTTCTTTGCTTTCTTATTTTAAAGAAACTCTTGTAATGACATAATGTGAAATCTGTGGTGTAAATCAAATTGGGACAATTCTTTGGATGAATATATAAAGAACCATTTACTATCTGTACTTTTTTTTTCGTGCAGAAGTATTTTTATATTTTGCAGAAGTATTTTTAGATCTGTGCCTTTTTAATACATGAATGCTGGTAGGCCTGTTTTTTATGGTGTTTATTATGATACTGAAAGTTCTTTGTATTTTTGCATGTATTTATATATTTATAATAGTAACTATTAGAACTAACTAAATAACTACTAGTTCTGCATTGGGACTAGGCAAATGTTCAATATTAATTTAATAACATAATTAACATTAATCAGTATAAATTATCTGGTATAGTTCTATATTAGTAACTTTTTTTGATTAGTCATATAGAAAAAGATTTTTCTAAATCTTATTGTTTTTGAGAATTAGGGATTTAACTCAGAGGGATAGAGTTTGTAGTGGAACTGGTTTCTTTGGGTGCTACTCTGTGCCTGTCTGGTTATAGGAGAAAGAAGGCAAGCAATTAATTCTGTGTTCATTCTTTAAGAGGACACTTTTTAAGAAAGCTAACATTTATTGATGTCTCTTCTAGGCATTCTACATATGCTGTGTTGTTTAGTCTTTTCGGCAACACCGTGTCATGGATGTTATTCTAATTTGATTGAGGCTCAGAAAACTAAATAACTTGCTAGTAAATGGCAAAACTGAGATCCGACTTGTCTTTAAAAATAAAAAGAGGAGGAACTTAAGATGCTTAAAATCAAGGGTAGGGAGATGACATTGTTAGAACTGACTGTAGTACCAGTTAATCTGTGACAATAATAACTAATATTTATTGAGTGTCTACCAGCAGTGTGTTCAACAGTTTGTATGGTTTACCTCTGTTTATCTCTGTAGAGTATAAAGTGAATGGAGGCTTCAGTATGAGATAAAAGTGGGGCAGTGGTTTGGGGCCTTGAAATGCACAGTAGAGTGCTGGTGAAGGATTTTGAGTAGAAAAATAGCACAATCAGATTTGTATTTTTAGATAGTTCTTACAGTATAGTGGAGTTTGGTTTGTAATGAGGTGGACCTGGAAGATGGATGATCACCCTGAAGGGTGTTAAATTCTTCCAGATGAAAGGTGCTGAATCTTTCAGTTATGGCAGAGTGTAGTGAAAAAGATGTGAGATAATGCATTGGGAAAATTGATAGAATGTTTGGAATAATTGAATATAGGGAAGAGAGGAAGAAAGATACATGAATGACTCCAGTGATTTGATTCTGGGTTACAAACAGAGATAAGAAACCTAGATTTGGGGTATATAAGCTGATTAAGGAAATAGTCAAGACATATTTGGAACTATGAGAACATCTGCTGTAAACATTTGTGCTCTTGAGAAACCTCATGTTTGCAAATTGCACACTAAGCATATAGGGCTTATGGGAAATAGGGCTTGAGCAGACTACTCAAACCTGAACAGTTTTGTAACTAGAACACTGTCAAGAATAATAATTGATATCCTGGGAAATAACTTGAATGGACCAAGCAGGCAGCTTAGCATGGCTGGATGCTGCTGCAGGGGATCTTAAAAATGTACAAAATAGATTTGAGAAGCTGGCTTGTGGTGGGCACTGAGACAAGGCAGTTAAAAATGGAGCTCTGAGTCAGTGAGGCTGCTGTTAAGGTAGAGACAAAAGGAAATGCACCAGTGTATAGCTGCTTGAGACTAGGGGTGTGCTTTCTTGAGCAAGAATCCTGGATGCAGATGCTTATCTTAGATTTATAAAGACTGCATACTGAGTGCTTTTTTTCTTTTTCATGAAGTTTATATTAATAATTCTACAATTTCAGCTCGCATACAAATCAGTTATATTGATAACATTCCCTCATTTACCAGTCATGTATAAGCTAATTGGTATTGTAGGAAAATGTCTTGTAACTGAACTGACTGTTTGGAGTTCAGAAGTAAGGCAGGGCCAGAGGTAATGGATCCTAAAGACATTTGCAATGAAAGTGGCAGTTGAAACTCCTGGAGTAGATTAGATCTTTTATTTATTTAGCATTCAGCAAATATTTGTGAGTGTTAGGCATGGAAGGTACAATGTTGTGCTAAACATATATGGTCTCTTTACCATTTATGTACAATTACAGTGAGAGAGAAAATAGTCATGCAAATAATAGTTTTATTTATATAAGTGCTATGAAGGAAAATTACAGAGTGCCAAGAGAATGGGGTCTCAGGGAAAGCCTCCTAAAGGAGATAGTGTTTGAGCTGAGTTCTGAAGGATGAAGAGAATACTTTTAGAGAGAGGCAATGGCATGTTTTAAGGTACTAATGCAGAAAGAGCATAAAGTATACAATAAAAGAACTGAAAGACAGTCAAGAAGGCTAGCTGGTGAGTTAGAGGGAGAGTGGTTTGAAGGTGTGGTTGGAGGGGGGGTCAGATCATGGAAGGACTTGTACACCATTTTGGTCTTCAGCCTAAGAACAGCAGTAACCTATTTAGGGGTTTTTTTTTAAGCAGGGAAGAGGTGAGTTAAAAAGATTATTTTGACTGCACTGTGGAGAACAGATTGACGTTGAGCAAGTATAGATGTAGGAAAATTATTGTCGTATTCCTGGTGAAAGTTTATCTGATATTAAATCAGTGAGGTGAATCTGCCAGCTCCAGGGAAAGATTTTGTTAGTAGAGTTTTCTTAAGTACTTGAGGATTCATACATACTTTGTGTTTTGTAAACCTGAAGATTGAATTTTGAAAATGAGTACCCTCTGAGTTTTAATTTTTTTCTCAGTTTTAAAATCTTTGTTTTTCAAATTGCTGTATTAACAAACAGAACTCTTTAAATTGGAAATCTGAGTTACATTTCTGAATTTTTTAATTTTACTCTAGCTTATGGGTGAGTATATGGTTTCCTGCACAAAAAAGAGGCTATAGAGGAATCAGTTATCCAAGTCCCTGAATTCCATCTACAGTATTACAACTGTTATTTGGAAATTCTAGTTAGTTGAAGATATTATATGAGTTGATTTGGTTGATTTTGAATTTTGATGAGGTTAGGCAGAGATTTTTCTTGATACTGATTATAAAATAAAAATAGGGCTGGGTGCGGTGGCTCATGCCAATAACCCTAGCACTCTGGAAGGCTGAGGCAGGCGGGTTGTTTGAGCTCAGGAGTTCGACACCAGCCAGCAAGAGCAAGACCCTGTTTCTACTAAAAAAAAGTAGAAAGAAATTAGCTGGAGAACTAAAAATATATAGAAAAAAATTAGTTTGGCATGGCGGTGCATTCCTGTAGACCCAGCTACTCGGGAGGCTGAGTCAGTAGAATTACGTGAGCCCAGGAGTTTGAGGTTGCTGGAAGCTAGGCTGATGCCATGGCACTCTAGTCCGGGCAACAAAGTGAGACTGTCTCAAAACATACAAACAAAAAGATTGTAAAAATAGAATAAAGATGATTGCAAAGGAATATTCAAAATTTCTTGTATAATGTTTAATTTTGGAAAGTGGCAAATTGTATGGAGCCTCTTGGTATCCTTGGAAAAACAGTTTGGGGGCAGTTATCTTACAGATATTAAATTTATTAACATAGAACATTTAAATTTATTATATTTTTTAATTTAAAAATTAGCTTTATTGAAGTTTAACTGACATACAATAAATGCACATATTTTAGTGTACAAGTTGTTAAATTTGACATGTGTGTACACCCATGAAACCATAACCACAATGAAGGTAGTGAACATATCTATCACCCCAAAAATGTCCACATGCCACTTGGTAATCCCACTCTCCTGCCCCATCCTTTCCCATTCTCTTGTCAAATACTGATCTATTTCTGGCACTATAGATTATTTGTATCTTTTAGAATTTTATATAAGTAGAGTCATGTAGTATGTACTCTTTTTTGGTATGGATTATTTTACTCAATGTAGTTATTTTGAGATTCATCTATATTGCAATGTGTAGCAATAGTTCTTTCCTTATATTGATGAGTAGTGTCCAATTATATGGATTCATTCACCTGTTGATGGACATTTGACTTTTAGATTTTTGGCTATGACAAAGCTACTATGAATGTTTATGTGTAAGTCTTTGTAGGGGCATGTGCTTTTTCATTTTGCTGGGGCTTATACTTACACGTGGAATTTCTGGGTCATATGGTAGATATATGTTTAATTTTTTAAGAAACTGGCAGAACATTTAAATTTGGAAGAAGTAAATATTTTAAACTATATATAGGTTCTTTTTTTGTATAGTTTTGAGCAGCTATCAGTTTTATTTATAGTGAGAAATAGATTGCTTCTACAGTTAATTTTAAAATGATAGATCTTTGCAGGCAGCATAAGGTAGTATTGCAGTGATTTAAATAACTTTAAAATAATCTGTTTTATGAATATTTTATGAATATTTTTAAAACTAAACAAAATTAAATTCAATTCTTGAAGTGCCATTATGCATAAGTCTGCTTTGTATTACATATGTGATCTAAATCATACATGATTTTAGTCAAAGATATTTCATTTTCTTTATTTCTCCTGCACCCTTATTTTAGAATTACAAGAACATTGAGATATCTCTTGAAATATTCCTCTAAATTAAGCAACAGCAATCTTGTTTCAGGATATATGTGTTTCAGGATCTATATTTCTTTTGAGTTTTTGTCTCATCTGGACTCTTCTTTGTCTTCGTCTGTTCCAGGGTAAAGTAACCTGATTTGATAATATGAATCCCTAAGTAAATGGCCAGATAGTGAAGAGAATTCTTTCATATAAAAACTTATTAGGGCCGGGCGCGGTGGCTCAAGCCTGTAATCCTAGCTCTCTGGGAGGCCGAGGTGGGCGGATCGTTTGAGCTCAGGAGTTCAAGACCAGCCTGAGCAAGAGCGAGACCCCATCTCTACTATAAATAGAAAGAAATTAATTGGCCAACTAATATATATAGAAAAAATTAGCCGGGCATGGTGGCACATGCCTGTAGTCCCAGCTACTTGGGAGGCTGAGGCAGCAGGATTGCTTGAGCCCAGGAGTTTGAGGTTGCTGTGAGCTAGGCTGACGCCATGGCACTCACTCTAGCCTGGGCAATAAAGTGAGACTCTGTCTCAAAAAAAAAAACCAAAAAACTTATTAGATCTCCATTATAATATTTCTTGGGAAAGAAAAAATGTTTCCATGCATGTGAAAAAGGGAGAGGAACAAGAATATGGAATTTCATATTTTCAACATAACTATAAAAATTATTTTCACATTTGGATGTTTCTACATTAAACATGGTCATTCAGATGAAAGAACTTTACAAACATCATAAAGTTTGGGCATTGCTGTAAAGGAATTTATTTCTTGCGTTATTCAATGAAAATGAGTACCTGCTATGACTTCTAGGTTTATATTCATCTGCCTAACTGATTCTCTAGATCAGGGATTGACAAAAGGTCCATCTAATAAATATTTTAGGTATATGTGCTACATAGGACCTCTTTTTTTCTTTTATTTTTAACAGTGCTTAAAATGTGTAAAAATTATTAGCTTGCTGCCCCTGTAAAACAGGTCAGAGGTCATACTTGGCCTATAGGCCATAGTTGGCCAATTCCTGCTTTAGACGAATAAAACTTAATCCTTTAAGCATCATTTAAAATTTTATATTAGCTACTTTTAAATTTATTACAAATGCGGATACCTTTTTTTTTAGTTTTTTATTATGGAAAATACCAAACCATACTCCAAAGTAGAGAGAATAAAGTGTCATAAATCCTCATATCACTCAGTTTTAACAATTACCAACATACGATAAGTCTTTTTTTTTTTTTTTTTTAATTTCTTCATTTTTTGTAGAGACAGGGTCTTGCTGTTGCCCAGGCTGGTCTTAGCTCCTATCCTCTCAGTCTCAAACTCCTGGCCTCAAGCAGTCCTCCTACCTTGGCCAATCTTATTTCATTTATACCTGCCTCCCTCATTAGTTTTGAATCAAATTCTATCATTATATTTATAAATATTTAGTGTTCTGTTCTTTTGATCTTTTTCTTTGGCCAATGCCATACTGTCTTGATTATTGTAGCTTTATAGTAAGTCTGTAAGTCAGGGAGGGTAAGTTCTTCAACTCTTCTTACTTTTTTCTTGGCTGTTCTTGGTCTTTTGCCTTTCCAAATAAAATTCAAAATTATTTTATCATTTTTTTGGAACAAATCTGGGCTTTTCTTTTTCTTTTCCTGAACTTCTGGGCTCAAGTGATTCTCCCACTTCAGTCTCCTGACTAGCTGAGTCTCCTGAGTACCTGGGAAAACAGGCACACGCCACTGTGCTTGGCTATTTCTGGGCTTTGATTTTGATTGCATTGAATCTGCAGATCAGTTTTGGGAGAACTAACATCTTTAACAATAGTCTTCTGACCTGTGAACATAGTTTATCCATTTATTTAGGTCTTTAATTTCTTTCATCAATATTTTATAGTTTTCAATGTGTCTTACATATCTCTTGGTGAATATATTTCTAAATATTTCATGCTTTTTCCTGCTGTTGTGAAATTTTTTTTTTTTTTTTTTGAGACAGAGTCTCCCTTTGTTGCCCAGTGCTGTGGCATCAGCGTAGTTCACAGCAACCTCAAACTCCTGGGCTCAAGCAATCCTTCTGCCTCAGCCTCCCGAGTACAGGACTCGGGACTGGGACTACAGGCATGCGCCATCATGCCTGGCTAATTTTTTCTATATTTATTAATTGGCCAATTAATTTCTTTCTATTTATAGTAGAGAAGGGGTCTCGCTCTTGCTCAGGCTGGTTTCGAACTCCTGACCTTGAGCAATCTGCCCGCCTCGGCCTCCCAGAGTGCTAGGATTACAGGCGTGAGCCACTGCGCCCGGCTATTTTAATCTTTTTTAAAGAAAACAGAGAAAAGGCCTTGGTTTTTATATTCTGTTAAAAATTTCTCAGTTTTATGGACATGTCTTTCTTGTGTGCTTCAATATCTGTAGTACTGTTACTCTGTTTATTCTCTCTCTCTCTCTCTCTTTTTTTGAGACAATCTCACTCTGTTTCCTGGGCTAGAGTGCCGTGGCATTAGCCTAGCTCATAGCAACCTCATACTCCTGGGCTTAAGCAATCCTCTTGCCTCAGCCTCCCAAGTAGCTGGGACTACAGGCATGTGCCACCATGCCCGGCTATATATATATATATATTTTTTTTTTTAGGTGTGCAACTAATTTCTTTTTTTTTTTTCTTTAGTAGAGTCGAGGTCTCGCTCTTGCTCAGGCTAGTCTCAAACTCCTGAGCTCAAATGATCATCCCACCTCAGCCTCCCAGAGTGCTAGGATTACCAGCATGAGCCACCATGCCCAGCCTATTCTCATTTTTTGAAAAAAAATTTGGTATTGATTAGAATCTTTTTCAGGCATTATTTCTTCAAATACTTTTTTCTTTCCTCTCTGATTCTTACCTTTCTTTCTGAGATTCAAGTTTTTCCCCCCTGTTATTTGTGTTTAAATGAGATGGCATTTTCCATAAAACTTTTAGAGGGGGAAGGGTGGACAGGCTAGCTTTCCTAGCTTTGTGGCTCTAGGACTCCTCTTCCTCTGTTGTTATATGGTATTCAGAAATATACTTCCGGAGAACCTTTTCTGTTCTACATTTCCTACTTTTATCTAGACCAGGAGGGTTTTTTTTTTTATCTTCTGTGCTTTTAGTATTTTGGGCCAGATAATCTTTGCTGTGGAAGAGTTGTCCTGTGCATTGTAGAATGTTCATTGACATCATTTCTGGCTTCTACCTACTAGATGCCAGTAGGTAGATTCTCTCCCCCCACCCATTTTGATAGCCAAAAATATTTCCAGACATTGTTATATGCCCTGTGGAAGTCAGAATCATTCTAGAACTTTCCTTTGCCACTATGGCCCTGTACAGCCTAGATTAGCTTTTTCTTACTGGCAGTTTCTGCTTGGTACATTCCTTTGTTTTTGTCATTTAGCTCTGAGATTTCTTTTCTTTCTGTGACTGCTTGCATTTACTTATGAATCGTAGCCTGTGAAGCTCCTTGTCAGTTTTGGCTGCTATTTCACATCTAGTTGGACCCCTCAGTTTGTAGGCTTGGGGTAAAAGGTAGTACCTATAGGCAATTTGATTTCTGGGTATTCTGGTTTTAGGACTAAAATCCCATTCCCTTTCCTCTTATTGTTTTTGATACCATGTGGGTCTTACTGTATTGGTATTTGGCTCTAACCACTCACGAGGGAAAATTATGTCTTTTATTTCCAAGTTGCTCAGAATGTCTCTGCTTTCTTAAAATGAATATTCTAAATGTGACAAAAGAAAATGTTTTAAATGATGGGTGATACTTTTGCCTGGTGATGACTATGTGAAAGTCCTAGAGAGGGAGAGATTGAAAATACAAGAGTGAGACCAAAAAACTAATGGAGGTATTTGTGCCATTAAGGTGACTAAAAGGCTTGGATACAAAATTATTAGTAGAGGGATTAGCTTTAAACAGGGGAAGAGAGGATAGTTTGTCTGACAGGAGAAATAAAGAAATGAGATTTCATTCAGATATGTTAATTTGTAGGTCTGTGGTTAGGTGGCTGAGGAATATCACATCTGGTATTCTCAATTTTGTTAGTAAACTTTAATGTGATGTTATCTGCTTAAGAAAGTGAGATAAGTTCAGAGGATTTGAGGAAGGTAGTAAAGATTTTGGAATGGTATGGTGAAAATCAGGAGCAATATCTAACCAGAGACTTGGAAGTAATTGCCGAGTGTTGCTTAGGGCCAACCTTGGACTGACCGTTAGACTATAAGTTTGAAAGACTCCAATTTTGTGGTTTAATTTTTTTCAGTTTTATCTCATAACAGCTTAGATGTGAGAGCAGAGAAGGTGGTTTTTGTGTTGATTTAAGATTAGGATTTAGTAGGACAGGTACTAGAACATGACAAGGGAATATTGTTGCTAAGGCATGGTTATGCATTGCGGGGTATAGATTGCATAGGGAAGGAAATCACACCATTTAGGTACTAATGGATTGAGAGAAAAGGGAGGGAGGATTCGAGGGAATCTAGATCTCTCTATAGCCTACATATAAGGGGAATAAGAAAGTGAGTGTTAAACAGGAGATTGAAGCCAATGGTATTTTGGAATTTAAAATTTCAGAGCTAGAGCAGTTATAGTTTATTGTAAAGACACATTATAGCTGTAGTACTATACACTGATGAAAAATATTGGAGTAAAAAATGTCCAGAAATGGAATATGTTGTGATGTGTAGCCCATTACAGATAAGGACATCACCTATGGTGATGGCAGGAGTTGGGCTAGAGGGGAAAGCATGTGAACCAGATCATAGTAGATAAACAGGGTGGTCAGTAGATGCCAACATGAAGTCAGGGTTCAGGGTAGCATTATAAAAATGGAGAAGGAGGGTAGTTTGCATGAACATAGAAGACCACGGACTTCTAAAGTCTGTTTTATTTGTTATTCCTGAGTGAATACCAGGGCTTGGCCAAACTTCTTTAAAGGGCCAGATAGTAACTATTTTAGGCTTTGCTTCTCACATGTGGTTTTTGTTGAAACTTCTTATTTGTTTGCTTTTATAATTCTGTAAAAATGTAAAAACTAGTCTTTGCTCATGGGCCGTACAAAAACAGTAACCAGGGGTCGTACTTTGCTGACCCATGGATTGTGCTAGTTATGAGTTATCTGTGATTAAACTTTTCTGTGGCTTGTAAGTGATGTTTTACTTTGTAAAATTTATGTATAGTTTTTCAAACCATTCCCCCACCTGTACTTGAGTAACAGTAGCTTCGTATTGGAAAGTGTTAAGAAGGCAATATATATTTGTTTTAAAAAGACTATCAGTAGAATTGATTTATTCTTCTCAGTATGGTAATTATTTTTACATTTCTGAACAAAACTTTTACCCTTTTCTGGTGGTGGATTCAAGCTGAGTCAGCAGATACTGGAGTTATTTGAAACATGTCAGCAGCAAATAAGTGATTTAAAGAAGAAAGAACTCTGTCGAACAGAGCTGCAAAGAGAAATTCAACTGTTATTTCCACGTATGTTTCCCTATTTTGCATGCCCTTTATTTATATGTATTCCAATTTTACATTTTAAATAATCTTATAAAATTTTTCTGTTTTCTCTAGAAAGCAGACTTTTTTTGGTTGGATCCTCTTTAAATGGATTTGGTACCCGGAGCAGTGATGGTGATTTATGCCTTGTTGTTAAGGAAGAACCAGTAAGTAAGGAAACATTTATTCCAAGTATGTGTCTCGTGTTAAGTCAGTTAAGAAATTTTATATAAAAATCATTGAGGAAAAGAACTTGCTTTGTTGTAATTACTTCTTTGGATTTTCTCTTTACCATAATTCCAGGAAACCCAGGAATTGCTTCTTTTTCTTTTAAGGCATGTGCACAATAAGCGTAATAGGAACTATTAGTTCTAAGTTTCTAAAGTGAGATGGCTTCACTATGTGTTTTTAAGGAACTCTGTTTGAAACGTCATTGGGTTGGATATGGTACCAGCTTGCAGCAGAGAAGAAATGCATGTGGCAATATTATCTTCTCGATATATTTCCTTTCCATGTGAATTCATAGTGTTTCTATTTTTAATCTTTTTTTCCCCCTTGAAAATGCTATGTATGAGGTTTGAGAGTCTTATTTTGGGGAAAACAAAAAGATTTCACTGAAATTTAAAATAAGACTATTGTGATTTATTAAATATATTTTCCTCTGATGTTTGGACTTTATTTTTTTCTTTTTCTTTAGCAACCAAATTGTGTTATTTAATATTTGTTATTTAATAACACAATTTGAATATCCCTTATCTGAAATGCATGGGACCAGACGTGTTTTGGATTTCGGATTTTTAAATATTTGCATTATACTTACTGGTTGAGCATCCCTAACTCGAAATTTGAAATGCTCCAGCAAGCATTTTCTTTGAGCATCATGTCAGCACTCAAAAATTTTCAGATTTTGGATTTCAGAGCTTTTTGGATTTCAGATTGTGGGTTTAGGGATGCTCAATTTGTATTATGTTTATTTGAATTTCCTGTTAACTAATACCTTTGTGTATACCTTAATACCATGAAAATTGGTGTTTATTATGCTGACTGAAGCAGCCTCTATAAGATACTGAGGTGTCTGTTGAACTACCAAAGATTAGATTAAGTTCAGTATAATTTTAATGTGCCTCATTATGTTTTATGTCTTCAAAAATACAAAAAAATCAGTTGAATGGTAGTATATATTTTTACTGTTCATATTATTCCACTAACAAAAATAACATCTAGTTATTGCAAATCAGAGCAAGATTTATTCCAGGAAAGAAACTCTTATATTTTTCTAGGCTTTGAACTCATGTAAAGGAGAGGCTTTAAAAAAACTCTAAAATTATAGACAGGGTAGAGAACACATTCTACATTGCACCCCCATCCTCAGATAGAATAGACAAGAGTTTTTATTAGTACTTTCTCATGCAATTGGATTACACTCAGGTACATCCCTCTAGTCTTCCAGTTTTATTCACATCTAAATTGTTGTCACAGCTTACACTCAAACTGAAGCACCATGGATATAAACCTGTCCTTAAACAGTTTACTGTTTAGATTTTGGAAATAAAACATGTTACAGAAAATTTAAATTCTTTTTATTTTTGTTGAAGAAGATTGCTCTTTATACTGAAGGAAAAATGCCATATATGCTGTTTCAGAATTTCTTAAAAAACTCTAAATTTAAAATCACAAATTGATTTAGAAAAGTAGATTTGAAAGATAGCATTAAAAATTGACTTTTTCTATAATGTAATTAAATGTATATTGAAAAATAACTCCAAAAAAAGTGTATCTTGTATGTTTTCTTTTTGTTGAGATACTTTAAGAAGATGAAACACTAAGCTTAGAAAAGATAATGAAAAAACACTTTATTTTTAACTTTTCAGTATTTTTTTCAGGTAAATCAGAAGACTGAAGCACGGCATATACTGACCTTAGTCCATAAACACTTCTGTACTAGACTTTGTAAGTCTGACATGCCTCAAGTTCATATGTCATCTGACATAACTATTTATTTAAAATGTCTCTCACTTTATTTTCTGGTAAGAATTGTTTATTCTGGTCAGGATAGGTATAATGTGGATCCTTTTTTCCAAATGGATTCCTTTTAACTTTTGATTAAAAGGAAGAGTGACCATTTATTCAACAAATCTGTATTGAGCTTATTTGCAAAATATCCCACTGAATGCATTGGGGGATTCGAAACTATAAGTTTTAGTTCTTTCTCGCAAAAGGTTATAGACTGTTAGGGAAATTAAGGCATGAATATAAATATATGTAATGCAAAGTATCTGTGAAAAGCCAAAAGAGTGATACAGATAATCTCCTTTATGTGAGGGAGAGAGAAATGAATCTGTTTTGCTATAAAGTGCATCTTTACTTGTTTTAAAAATATGGTTACTGAACAGGAGGCCCAAATTATATTAACTCCAAAGAAAGAAAAATTGTTGAGTTAGGCCTTTTTAATGTAAGATTTTACTCTTTGAATAAACTGACTCTAAACAGATTTTAATCCATATGTTAAACCATCTCAAATAATTTCTTTTAAACTTTTACAGAATGTTGTAGAAAGTTGAAGCCACACTGTGTGATATTAGAAAGACATTTGTTATTTGTTCAACAGATATTTATTATGCACCAAGCTTTGAGCTGGAAAATACAAAGTCAAGTAACCATTTGCTGCCCTTGAACAACTTATATCTATTGTAGGGGAGAAATAAATCAAATGATTTATTTCAGCCAACTTAAAATTTCACATCTGTAAAATAAAAGAGTAATTCATACCTTAAGTGGATTTTTAATAGCTACTATTAGAAATCATAAAAGACTAAAAATGGAAGAGACCTCAGAGATCATCTAATTCAAATGAAGGGTTTTTTCCCCTTTTGGTTATTGTTTTTAATAGTTGAAGAGACTATGATCAATGCGTTCGGTAACATGCCTGGAGCATAGTTTGTTGATGTCAGATCCTGTACTTGTTATTTAAAACTTTTAACTGTAATCTTATTTTTCCTTGAACCTCACTGAATTCCTGCACATAAATTTTATTTTAAAGCTTGATGTATTTTATAATTTTGATAGTGAAACCACTATAACATAATTTTCAGGTTTAAAAAATTTTCTGTAGTTATAAATTAAAAAATTGCTCATTTTGTGATTTCTTTATTATACATTTCTGTATTTTCCTAATTTTCCACAGTGAACATTAATCTCAACTCAAAAAATTTTTCAAAAGTTTGATGGAATAAAAAAAATATATATATGTATTTTTCCTTTGTAGAGATCATACTTAAGTGAATGTGTCTCAGCCCATGTATCATGTTGCAAAGCATTTCTACATTTAAGACTCACTATAATACTTATTCTGTGCTATCCTAGAATTTAGCTATTCCCCTGCCGCTGGTCTAGATATTTTTTTGCTCTCATAATGCTCTGATGAATTTCTTTGTAGATACTATTAGATATTAAACCATATTTCTGAAAATAACCTTAAAATAAAGCCTCCAAATGGTAGGGTAAGGGATTACTGGACCCTCTAGTCTTAGAAGAATTCAATAGTGTCCTCACTTATTTTCTTGCCTTATTAAAGACAACATTTTGTTAAATTGTTTTAGCTTAGTAAAATACTGTTTTTAAGAAATGTGCCTTGGGGACACTATGAATTTGGGAAACATTTGCATATATCGACATTATCTTTTATCCTTCAGCCGGCTACATTGAGAGACCTCAGCTGATTCGAGCAAAAGTGCCAATTGTGAAGTTCAGGGATAAAGTCAGGTAAATAATTATGAATTCTCTTTATTCAGTTGCTTTTAGAATCATATTGAGATAGCCATCTGATGTAGACAATCAAGAAGTGTATGTTATAGCAAACAGCTTATCTTCAGTTTTTAGAAATCACTTGACTTAGTATTTGAAATGATTTTTAAAAATAGAGCAATTCTTTTTTTTTTTTTTTTTGAGACAGAGTCTCACTTTATTGCCCAGGCTAGAGTGAGTGCCATGGCGTCAGCCTAGCTCACAGCAACCTCAAACTCCTGGGCTCAAGCGATCCTGCTGCCTCAGCCTCCCAAGTAGCTGGGACTACAGGCATGAGCCACCATGCCCGGCTAATTTTTTTTCTATATATATTAGTTGGCCAATTAAGTTCTTTCTATTTATAGTAGAGATGGGGTCTCGCTCTTGCTCAGGCTGGTCTTGAACTCCTGAGCTCAAAGGATCCGCCCACCTCGGCCTCCCAGAGAGCTAGGATTACAGGCTTGAGCCACCGCGCCCGGCCTAAATAGAGCAATTCTTTCTCATGTTTAACTATACTTAGTTATTCTGCTTGACATTTTGAGTATTTGAGACTATTCAATTTAAGAATATATACATATTTATATTTTAGATTTTTAAATGATTCCTTGCCTTTTGGAAATGTAATGCATTCTCAAGAATATAGCTTAAGGTCTATTGTAATATAATTATGATTAAACAAGTTATGTTTCATTTTAATGAAAGAGACATATAATACCTAGAGTGATAAATATAAAAGAAAAACAGGAAGATATACTTACACTTGTTCCATTCAAAACTTACATTCATCTATATATTCTACCAGCTTTGGTTCTGAATTTCTTATAGTCCCTGGTATTAGGATCTTTCATATAATATCTGACTATAAAATGTAAATAGGTGTTGATTATTTTATTAGTGAAAAAAGATTTGCAATTATTTTCTAAAAATGAGATTGTGATAAATCAGGTTTATTTAGTCCAGTTTTACAAAAGTAATACTTAAAATTATACATATAAACACACAGAGTTGATCCTTATTATTCGAGGATTCCATATTTACAAATTCACCTACTTGCTAAAATTTTTTGTAGCTTCCCCATGTCAATATTCATATGCTTTAGTGGTCGTTCTTGGATATATAACACAGAGTGGCACAAATTTTGAATTGCCCAGTATCATGTTCCCAGCTGAGATAGGATGAGGTGATACTCTGCCTTCTTGTTTTAGCTTTGTACTGCAAACAAATATCCCTCTCATAGTCTCGTTATTGCTGTATTTTTCACAGTCTGTGCTTTTTTGCTGTTTACAATGGCCTCCAAGCATAGTGCTGAGGTATTGTCTAATATCCTCCAGTGCAAGAAAACTGTGATGTGCCCTGTGGAGAAAATGTGTGTTAGATAGGCTTTTTATTTTTTATTTTTTTGAGATAAAGTCTCACTTTGTTGCCCAGGCTAGAGTGAGTGCCATGGCGTCAGCCTAGCTCACAGCAACCTCAAACTCCTGGGCTCAAGCAATCCTTCTGCCTCAGCCTCCCAAGTAGCTGGGACTACAGCATGCGCCACCATGCCCGGCTCATTTTTTTCTACATATATTAGTTGGCTAATTAATTTCTTTCTATTTATAGTAGAGATGGGGTCTTGCTCTTGCTCAGGCTGGTTTTGAACTCCTGACCTTGAGCAATCCACCCACCTCGGCCTCCCAGAGTGCTAGGATTACAGGCGTGAGCCACCACGCCCGGCCTAGATAGGCTTTTTTCAGGCATAAGTTACAGTGCTCTTGGCCATAAGTTCACTGTTAATGAATCAGCTGTACGTATTAAATAAAATGTCTTTAAACAGAGGCACAGCATTAAACAAGGTTATGTATTGATCAAACAAACCTTCATGCCTGGCTGAAACCTTCCTTTTCATTCATCTCAACATCCATCAAATCTATAAATATTTATCGAATTTCTGCCAAGTAGATAGTGTTAAGAGTTTCCTAAAACACAAAGATACAAAATATATAGGGAGATAAAACATTAAATAAAGTTATTGTAATATTAG
The DNA here is from genome assembly GCA_008750895.1 of Mirza zaza. NCBI lineage: Eukaryota > Metazoa > Chordata > Mammalia > Primates > Cheirogaleidae > Mirza > Mirza zaza. Next base: position 41,047 of record VSMD01114347.1, read on the forward strand.
CTAATTATAATTGTTTTTAATAATGTATGGTTGTAGTCATAGTTACATAAACAGTTTTATTCTTTTTCTATTTAAGATTATTATACAAACTTTTTTTTTTGTTAAGTGTTCTTTATAAGTACTATTTCATAATTCTCCATACAAACCATAAAAAAAAACCCCAAACCAGCTGGGTATGGTGGCTCATGACTGTAAAATACTAACACTGGGAGGCTGAGGTGGGAGGATTGCTTGAGGCCATTAGTTTAAGACTAGTCTGAGCAAGAGTGAGACGCTGTCTCTACAAAAAAACTGAAAAATTAGCTGGGCATGCATGCCTGTACTCCTTGCACTTGAGCTACTCTGAAGGCTGAGGGAGGAGGATTGCTTGAGCCCAGGAGTTCGAGGCTGCAGTGAGCTATAATGAGGCCACTGCACTTCACCCCATCTTGAGCAACAGAGTGAGACCCTGTCTCAAAACAAAACAAAAAAATAAAATAAAACTTCTGCTCCTAACACCCAGAGATAACTGAGGTTAACATTTTGGTATATGTCAACACTATAAGTTTGGCCAGGCGCGGCGGCTCAAGCCTGTAATCCTAGCTCTCTGGGAGGCCGAGGTGGGCGGATCCTTTGAGCTCAGGAGTTCAAGACCAGCCTGAGCAAGAGCGAGACCCCATCTCTACTATAAATAGAAAGAACTTAATTGGCCAACTAATATATATAGAAAAAATTAGCCGGGCATGGTGGCACATGCCTGTAGTCCCAGCTACTTGGGAGGCTGAGGCAGCAGGATTGCTTGAGCCCAGGAGTTTGAGGTTGCTGTGAGCTAGGCTGACGCCATGGCACTCACTCTAGCCTGGGCAATAAAGCGAGACTCTGTCTCAAAAAAAAAAAAAAAAAAACACTATAAGTTTTGGATTTTGGAACAACAAAACAAAACGTTTTAGTATAAACTTTTCAGTCTCTTTTTTGTGCTTATTGAATGCATAAGAGTTTTTAAAAGTAAAATTGAGATCATGTATTTTCACTTAACCATATCTCATGAACACTTATATCATTAAATATTCTGTGCAGTTTTTTAAATGGCTTTATTGTATTTCATTGAATGAATAAATTATTAACTGTTCCCTATGTTTAAATATTTGGTTTGTTTCTAGTTTGTAGGTAATAAAAATAAACATTAAGTCTCTATTTTAGACAGTCATTTCATAGAAAAATTTAGTGTTCAGAAGTTGGACCTCATATTATACTGGTATAAGTGGAGCTGACATATAAAATAATCTTTCCTTTGGTTTATGGGTTTAGCCATTCTTTATAGAGCCCATCATTATTGCCCTATTTTCTAAGTTGTGAATTGCATATTTTTGCTTTCAAAGAAACATCTGTTATGTGTTTGAGTATTCTAGCTCTTCCCAGATACCAGTAGGTAAATTTAACATATAATTTTCCAGCCCTTTTAGAGGGAATATATTGTGAGATGGAGCTTTTTATTTTTCCCCTTGTATTTTGTTTGGCTCTTTATTCCTATTGTTTTAAAGTATATGATGCTATAGTTCTAAATTATTTAAGAATATATAACTGAGATAACTTGCTCAGAAGTGTTTTTTGGTCATATAATTTTATCTGAAAAGGATGATAAGATTTAAAAATTTCCTTTGTTTGGGTTAGTTGGAACCTTACCACCATGTTCCTGTTACTGATCTTTCAACAGTAATCCTATTTTATGGTTTTTTTTTTTTTTTTTTTTGAGATAGAGTTTCACTTTATTGCCCAGGCTGGAGTGAGTGCCATGGCGTCAGCCTAGCTCACAGCAACCTCAAACTCCTGGGCTCAAGCAATCCTGCTGCCTCAGCCTCCCCAGTAGCTGGGACTACAGGCATGTACCACCATGCCCGGCTAATTTTTTCTATATATATTTTAGTTGGCCAATTAATTTCTTTGTGTTTATAGTAGAGATGGGGTCTCGCTCTTGCTCAGGCTGGTCTCGAACTCCTGAGCTCAAAGGATCCGCCCACCTCGGCCTCCCAGAGAGCTAGGATTACAGGCTTGAGCCACCGCGCCCGGCCCTATTTTATGGTTTTAATACATACCAAATCACATTAAAATGATAAATTGAGTATGTAGTAATTGTTATTTCTGAGTGCCTCATTTTTTTTTTTTTTAAAGATCATTCATTCCCCATTGAATTGTTTTGATGCCCTTGTCAAGAATCAATTGACTGTAAATGTAAGGGTTTATTTCTGGACTCTAAATTCTATTTCATCGCTCTATGTGTCTATCCTAATGCCAATTTTGACTACTGTAGCTGTGTAGTAAGTTTTGATATCAGGAAGTATTAGTCCTCCTACTTTGTTATTTTTCAAGATTGTTTAGGCTATTTGGGGGTCCCTTGCAATTTCTTTTTTATTTCTTTTTTATTTATTTATTTATTTTATTTTATTTTTTTATTTCGGCATATTATGGGGGTACAAATTTTAAGGTTTCAATAAATGCCCTTTCCCCCCTCCCCCCACTGAGTGCCTCATTTTAAAATCAGATCTGTGGCGTTTTGACCCATGCTATTTTGCATCATTGGATAGGTGGACATCAATTTAGTGATTAGGGAGGGAGTTTATTTATACTTGAGCTAAAGTGGTTTTCTTTTTTTTTTTAACAGTTGTGTGGAGTTTGACTTGAATGTAAACAACATTGTTGGAATAAGGAACACATTCCTTCTCAGAACTTACGCATACCGTAAGTTTTTGCTTGGTTTCTAATTATCTGCTTCTGTTTTTTCTTCATTCTTTATTCCTTTTGAAAGATGTTTGTAGTATATAGTGACATCTTGTTAGTTGTGTTTAAGTATAATGTGTCTTACTATTTGCATATGTTGCCATACTAAAATCATACTACTATAGTTATAGGTAAATCAAGTGCATTTAAATAGTTGATAATTTTTCAAAGGTAACTAAGGAAAGTTTTAGAAGTAAGACACATTTATGGTGAACACAGTGTTTAATACACAGGGAGGCAATGTTCTTTTTTTGGCATGGAGTTGGAAAATGATATAAACTTTTAAAGAAACTGTAATATCTTCTTTTCATTTTTAAGTTTTAATTTTACTTTCAGTTGAAAACCGAGTTCGTCCATTAGTGCTGGTGATTAAGAAGTGGGCAAGTCACCATCAGATAAATGATGCCAGTCGTGGTACTTTAAACAGCTATAGTCTTGTATTGATGGTTTTGCACTATTTACAAAGTAAGTATAATGAGTTTTTTCCCAATTTTTGAAAGTGAAATTCAGTTAAACTTCATTATGGTGTTTTCCCTATTTGCCCTATATTTAAGTAGCATTGTAGTGAAAAGTTCTTTGTAAGATCTATAAAGCCATATTTCATATTTTGTTGCTTTGAACAAATGTTTTAGAAATGTTATTCCCTGGAAAACATTATGAAGAAGTTTTACTTTGTTTTTATTTTTTGACAGTTATTCTGTAGCCACTCCTGTATTCAAAGAACTTTTACCACTGTATTGTGGACTCATTATCTTGAGGCAGACAAATGTTCAGAAGGCCTATAAAAATAAGCTCAAGCACCATTCATCATGTTTTTTATTTTTCATTTGAGATAAGAATTATGATTTTCCAGTTGATCAAAGAAACTTTTAATCTCTTTCAGCTGCCCTCCCCGTCTAGATTTTATGTTTACAGGACTGTTGTGTCAGATTGGTCCCTGGATTTTTATTAAATCCACGTAGCCATTGTTTATGAGACCATTCTGGTAAAAACCATACTTTTGTGTCATGCATGGTGGTGACAAACAGTAATAAGTGAACACTTGTAATTGGGTCATTCATAAGATGAGTGTGAGAATTTTTACTGTATTGAAAGTTCCCTAGAAATGTAGGACAGACTGACCAGATCTGATTGGAACTTGTACTTTCATATTTAATAATCTTATGTACATAATAATCTAAGAAGTAACAATGAAGCCATTTTATACATTCTGCTCAGCTGGACACTAAGACTTGTTAAAGATGGACACATATACTCTTTTGTAGTTATTAGACCAGTGGTCTGAGATGCTGACTGTCCAACTGAATGTGTATCTGGTGGCATGAAGATTGAGTGAAAGATTTGATGCTAATGTAGTAGAAGACCATTTACTAGAATGTTTCCAGCCTGATCTGTTCTGGGCTGATGTTATTTCCACAGTTTAGAATGTGTTTCCAAAGATTATAGTAATGGGGAAAAAACATATTAGCATATATAATACTCATTTCTTAATTCCGTGAAGATTTATTAAATACTTACCAAGTAAATGCTAGGTATTGCTCTAGGATCTGGGAATACAGCAGTGAACAAAATAGAAAAATAATTATTTTCTTTATGAAGCTTACATTCTCGACATATAAAAATTTAACATTTCCATAGCTGTCACCTACTAAAACATGAATTATTAAACAACTCGTGGATTACTAATAAAATGTGATCTTTTTACTACCATTGTGTGAATCGAGCTGATAGAGCACCATCAGCATATCATATGCTCTGTAACAAATATTACAATGCAGTCATTTTAAAAAATACCTATTTAAAAATGTCCTTTTATTGCATCAATTGATGCTTTTTGTATTTAGATTCTGAGAGTGATAACAGATAATGTTAGCAATTTTGGAAAGGCAGTAGAAAGATCAGAGTTTGGAAAGTTGAGATGATTTGGTGCCCTTTGTAGTAGTGTTTCTGTACTGAAGATACTAGGAACCGGAAATGGGAAAGGCACACTAACCTTGGTATGTGGATCAGAATTCTTCAGAGTTGGGGATTGCAATTTTGTTTAACAAATAATTACTGGGAGATTGCTTCTTTGCATAGGCATTGGAGGGATGATGCCCAAATTGAGAATTTATTTATAGTGAGTGACTTCTACTAATAGGAGGATAGAAGTAGTTAGGGACAGAAGAAAAGATTGTCCTACCAGTGCCTTCACAAAGAACAGTTCAGAGGTGAGATGGGTTGTCAGGAATTCTCTGTTTTGTTTCAGAAATATTGTTTAAACTAACAGTTAAAATGTAGTGATGTTAAAATAGTTATATAGAAAATCTTGAAAATACACTAAAAGTGGAGAGAGAAAAATAAACTTCCCATGTATTTCCATACCCAAAAATTGTTAATGTTAATATTTGTTTTATTCCAGCTTTTGTTTTCTTTGCAGGGGTTTTAAAATGTGTATCTAGCCACACATTAAATGCCAAGTTCAGTTCTTTTAATTCCAAAGTTTTTGGACAAATGAATAACTATAATTGGTGTGTTTTTTTTCTCTGTAAAAACATGGTCTTCTTAAGTAAATAGGGTTTTTACATCTTCTTTTACTTGTACATTATAGCATGGCTTTCAGATTTCAAGGAATATTTAAATGTCAAAAAGAAAAAGAACTAGAGTTTTTGTTAAGTATCCGAACCAAACAATTGCTACTGATTCCTACCATAACTTTATAAAAGATAGTGCATATTAACACCAAAAAAGTAAGGAAACAATCTCAGAATAACTGATAGACCATCCCCAAACAGTATAATTGTTACCTGCCCCCACAACCTCTGAAACAGACAGAGAGATAGACAGACACACACACACACTTTTATTTTCTCAGTTTATCACAGTTTAGGAAACTTTGCTCTATAGTGGGGAATTTTGTGAGCATTTTTTCATATTTATGAAACTAGACTTCTAGCTGGTTCCTAAGATTAATGTTCTTAATTTTTCTAAGATGTCAGCCATTCTCTCCTTGCTCATCAAAGCAAATGGTATGCTCTTAGGGTGAATTCGGTATTCTGCACTCTTGACAGAATATAATGTTAAACTCTGTTTCTATATTTTAATCAAAAATTTAGTTGTAAAATATTTTATAACATGTATTACAGACATGGGGTTAACATCCTTAAAAAATCAGTTTTAGGCCGGGCACGGTGGCTCACGCCTGTAATCCTAGCACTCTGGGAGGCTTAGCACTCTGAGGGTGAATCGCTGAAGGTCAGGAGTTCAAAACCAGCCTGAGCAAGAGCAAGACGCCGTCTCTACTAAAAATAGAAGGAAATTAATTGGACAACTAAAAATATATAGAAAAAATTAGCTGAGCATGGTGGCACATGCCGGTAGTCCCAGCTACTTGGGAGGCTGAGGCAGAAGGATTGCTTTGAGCCCAGGAATTTGAGGTTGTTGTGAGCTGGGCTGATGCCGTGGCACTCTAGCCTGGGGAACAGAGTGAGACTCTGTCTCAAAAAGAAAAAGTCAGTTTTAAGAAGTGACAATGGAGTTCACGCTCATTTACGTCTGATGAGATTCTCAATTTGGTACAACTCTACTAGAAAGCAATGTTTTAATATTTATATTTGTGTCTTTTAACTCAGTGATTTTATTTCTAGGACTTTATCTAAGGTAATAATCAGTGATACATATATGCATTTATATAAAGCTTTTTATGGTGGTGTTTATTGAAATGATGAAAGATTAGAAGTAATCTAAGAAAAAAAGGGAATGCTTATTATTAATTATGACTGATAGGAAATCTACATAGCCACTAACAATCATTTTTTTAAGATATTTAATGATTTAAGAAAATACTCATTATATATTAAATCTTGTACACCATGATACTAATTTTATTTAAAAATAGTAATTGTGTTGTTTATATGTATACAAATACTGAAAAGATATGTGCCAGTATTTTAGCAGGGGTTACGTATGGACAGTTGGATTTGTTTTCTTTATACTTGTAGGTGTTTTATAGTATATATTAAATAAGAAATATATTTACCTTTGAATGAGAGAATCAAATGAATTGTTTTGACTTATCAAGAGAGACTTGAAATCATTTAAATGGACCAGCGTTTTATTAATCAGTCATCACAGGTTTAATATAATTTTCCTCTTTATTGTTAAAACGTTTAAAGCTAATCTTAACACATGTATTTTTTATTGCTGACAAGTCTTGATACATACTGGTTTGATGATCTGTTTGCTCCTCTAAAAGGATTTGAAACATGCAGCTGACTATTTTAGATACTACTTTATGTGTCACTAATCATTTTTTGTCCAGTTTTACGGTTCAGTCTGAAACATATATTACATTTGGTTTTTAAAAAGTGAACTCTGTCCCCTTGTGTGTTGCAGTTCACTTTTATTAAAAATTGAATAGATAAGAATTTCTAAAATATATACAAAATGTAAACAATAATATAGCATCCATGTACCACAATTCAATCAGTGACTATTCATAATTTTAGTAGTGATTTAAAAATTAAATTTTACTAAAGCATTTAACACACATAAACATCCAGAATATGTACCCTATTTCTCCATTCTTACTGGCTTCATTAAAACTTTAATTTGATTGACTTCTTTAGGAAAAATGTACTTTAATCACAAGTGCCCCTGCATGGTTTTGCAAGCAAGTTAAAATTTTAAATGTTAGTATTTTGCCAGCGTAATGAAATCATATTAACATTTGGTATAGATTTTGTTAAACATATTTTTGACAACATGGTCTCATTTTATTGAGGTTGTTTGTAACTTAATGACACTATAATCAGCTGTTCCTAGGTCTTTTCTTGAAGGACCTCAGCTACCTAGAGCTAATTTGTAACTCTATGCTGGCATATTGAGGCTACTCCTCCCTAGAAGAGATTAGAATGATTAAAATAGGTAGTTGCTTTTCTTGGCAGTAGCACATTACTATGAGGGGAAAGGGCATACAAGAGCCTGCAAAGTGTATTGGGCAGTTCCAGCTCTGCCATAAACAATTAGTTTTTGTGATTTGGGTCATGTTATTTGTGCCTCTGTGATCTTAATATTCTCATCTGTAACATAAACAGTTAGATTAAGTGACCTTTAAGTTTTTATTTAACTTACGAAATGCTTTAATATCTTTTCTGCCATGAACAGAGGTGGAAACAGGTCCTCTATATGTAGAAAGGTTAAAAAGATTAAGGCATTTCCTGAAATAAATTTTAATAGTCAGTAATAGACTACATGTACTTGAAAAGATGGCTGATCAAAGCATGAGGGGAAAAACCTATTAAGAAGAGATTTGAATGACACTCTTAAGAGTTAATGATAAAGGCAAAATTATTCATTGGTTAGAAATAATAACATTAATGAACTTTCATGGAATATTTACCATATTCCCAGGTACGGAACTGTCTGGTAGGCCTTTTTTTTTTTTTTTGAGACAGAGTCTCACTGTATTGCCCAGGCTAGAGTGCCGTGGCATCAGCCTATCTCACAGCAACCTCAAACTCCTGGGCTTAAGCGATCCTTCTGCCTCAGCCTCCCGAGTAGCTGGGACTTGGGACTACAGGCACGTGTCACCATGCCCGGCTAATTTTTTTTCTCTGTATATATTTTTTTAGTTGTCCAATTAATTTCTTTCTATTTTTAGTAGAGACAGGGTCTCTCTCCTGCTCAGGCTGGTTTCAAACTCCTGACTTTGAGCGATCCTCCCGCCTCGGCCTCCCAGAGTGCTGAGATTACAGGTGTGGAGCCACCACGCCCGGCCTGGCCTTTTAAAATTGTCCTTGCATTTTCAAAATTAATGGTTGCTTAGTACTATTGAAAATCAGCTTTTTTGTTTTGTTTTGTTTTTGTATTTGTTTTGGAGATAGTCATCTTGCTCTGTCACTGTAGCTAGAGTGCAGTGGTGTCATCATTGCTCACTGCAGTCTCAGACTCCTGGGCTCAAGTAATCCTCCTGCCTCAGCTTCATGGGTAGCTGAGACTAGAGGTGTGTACCACCATGCCTAGCTATATTTTCTATTTTTTGTAGAGCTAGGGTCTCGCTTTTGTTTAGGCTGGTCTGGAACTCCTGACCTTAAGCTATCCTCCTACCTCAGCCTCCCAGAGTGCTAGGATTACAGGCGTCAGCTACTGCTCCCAGCCAATCTGCTTTTTTAATAGTTGAATTTTTGATAAATCAGTATAAAAAGTTTATGGGGATAAATTTGTGAGTTCCTGATCAGCAAGTCTTCATCTGCAGCAAAGTAAAATCTTATGGATATACTTGAGGCATTACTGGAATGAGTTTTCTTTCTTTCTTTGTTTCTTTTCTTTCTCCCCTCCCTTAATTTGCTATTGAGAAAAATTTAAAATTGAACCTATGGTCCAAAATTCTGAAGTCAGAGTAGGTGATATAGCCAGATTGTTTCAGAATTTACGTTGCTTTGAATAAAGTTAAACATTTAAATTACTGAACTCTTTGAGATTAGTATCAGGACAGTGTTAATAATAACTGCCATAGTACACTAATTGTTTCTCTAATGACTAGTGTTTAGAAATCTTGACGGTTGTAAGACAAAGAATTTACTGAATAATATCCCTGCTTCCAAGCTTCCAAATTGCTTAGTTCTAGAAAGGCTCTTTTGTCCATTGAAAAATCCTTAACCAGTGGTTAGTATTTGTTTTTCTCTCCTAGCATTCTAGTTATGCTTTTAGAATGAGATAAAATTTCTTTATTCTAGTTCTCTATAATCTTTATTAATCCTTTTATTATAATTTTAATTTACTGGAGTGTTTAATGGGAAAGAAATTCAGGTTTTTAAGTCAATTAATTTCTAATAAGATTTTCCAGTTTGTTCTTGCCATGCAAACAGAAATGAAAAAGAGAAAAAGAAAAAAAAAGATTTTCCAGTTTGACTTCTGTATTAAAACTATAAGAAAGCCATTAAAAAGTATTATATAAATATAGAGACATTTAGAATGAAAGTGACTGGGGCTTGAGTTTACTTGGAGGGTCTTCTGGAATTTTGAGCATTTCAATGCCTGGGGGCAGGGGGTAGAAATATTTCCTACTTCCTAAAAGTTATTCTGGTAAGTAATGAGTGAGTTTTTCCTCCTAATATTTTTAGTCATATACTGAAAATGGACAGGTTATCACAGAATTTTATTCCAGTTTTCAACTTGGAGATGAAGCATGATACAGAAGGGAAATTTAAATAAAGCATCCTACTTTATACTAAGTGGTAGGAATTTATACCCAGGCAATTATAGTTGGAGACCGTGTAAGTTGGTCATAATGATTGATTACATGTACATGGATGTATTCCAGAAGTCACTTTAAAAGTTTTTGCCAAATAACAAATTAAAAGTGAATTAAATATTCTTTGTTATTGAGTTTAGTTATATATAATGTATTTCTAATACTTAAATACAAAGGATATCATATTGTAACACATTTGGTTTCTCTAATATTAAAGAAATCTTGAAAATGTATTGCTTGCAGTTTACCATACTTGGGACATCATGTTTTATAGTTACTTCTTATATTATGAATATTAGGCACTTTGCTTTTTTATATTATTCCACTTATGTTATAATGATGTGAAATCACTGCTAATGCATTTAATGAGATTGGATTTGTTTAAAACTATTGAATGGTGAAGAATAACAAAAAATACGGTGATAGCATGAGGATAGTGATTCCTTTGTGTGAAATTTTATTTTATAACAGATTGTTACAAATCTCCTGATTTAGATTTCTAACTTTTACTGAAGTGTTCTTTTAAAAAATGTGTTAATGAAGTTGAAGATTTTCTTTCAGATTTTCTTTTATTCTATTTTATTTTATTTTTGCAGTACATCATTTTCTTGGAACTATTTAAGTTTTGATATTGTAGAAATTAAATAATAAATGACAATTATGATAAAACTGTTGTTCTCTCATAGTATCAATGAACTATACTTTTAAAATTATGTTTTTTGATAGCTACTTCCATCTTAGCAATGTCCATTTAGTATCTGTAGAACAATCCTTGTCTTGCTTATTTTGTGTGTATGTCTGATGTTAGACCAGATGACATGTGTCCTTTTACTGATAGTCTATTATTATAAAACCATATAAGGAATGTTGGTTTACATAGAAGTATATAGTTTATTAAGAAAACCTTCAGTTGTCAACTTGCATATATTTTAAGTTTGAATTTTTAGGGACTAGGGTTAATTTCATGAAATATATGAAAACTGTTGAATTTTTTAGCAGAAACCCTTGCAGTCTCTTACCTGGGGTGTAGCTAACAAATTATTGCATTGTGAATTGAATCATGTGAATCACAGAAGCTTTAAACTTTTTCTTTTTATAGCCCTACCTGAACCCATCCTTCCATCCCTCCAAAAAATTTACCCAGTAAGTGTTTCTTATAAATTATTATAATACATATTATGTCAAGTGTATGTAGAACTATTATATGCAGTATTAATGTAAATATAAAAATAGTAAGGCTAAGTATGTGATGACATTTTCTGTACAGGCTGAAACATTGGCCACTAGAACATTTAAAATGTTTCATAAACTTTTTCAGAAAATTCTGATATTTGGTTGTTGGCCGACAGTCTGGTTGGTTATGTCAATGGTGGAATTTTTTTTGCATGATGCTCCTGATTATCAATAATGGGAATTAAATATACTCAAGTTGGTCAAGGCCCATTTGGCCTTATGTAGTTTTCTTCATATTAAAGTATAGTTTTATAGCATTTCTTTAGTTAGCAACTTAGACATTTTTCAGCCCAGTATATTTATACTTTGAAAAGCAGCGGAAAAAGAGGTTGAATAATCTTTTTACTTTCAATTGATTTTGCCAAATAATACACCAAAAGAGGTAACATTAGTATACTATTCTTGTCTGCGTAATATTAAGAATCCTGCTGAAATTAATTGGAAACATTCAAGAAATGAAGTATGCCTACTAGAAAAAATTTAGCATGTACTCAATTTGAGTTTAGAGAATCCTAAGTAATGTATATATTCATAATTTGTATGAATCCTTGTGTTTCTTTTTCAGTTTTCTTGTGCTCTTTCTCTAGAATTCTGTCACCTTGTTTTATAGTCCCATTATTTCTGTTTTCCTCCATAGTCATCCTTGTTCCTGGTTTTTTCTGGAAATAATATTTAAACTACTTGTTTAGAATGTTTGACCAATCTTCTGAAACCATATAACTTTTATCTGTTTCACATACTTATAATAATAATAGCTATTTTGCTGTTTTCTAAACTTACTGAATGGTCATATTATGGAGGAGAATGTAATAACCAACTTGGATGATGAGTTTTCAAGGAACTTAGTATATATCACACAAAATATTACAAACATGGAAGTTGACATGGAACATCAATTAAATATATTACTAATTTAATCTCTGATAATTAAGAAGAACTGATGTTCTTGTTTTTGACCAGCAGTTATTATTATAATACACACATGCAAGGTAGTAGATAGCAAAGGTTGGTTGTAATAGAGCCTTGCTGTAGTGAGGGTCTCCCGTTTTCTGGAGGGTTATCTACTAGAAGAGACTGATAAGAACCTTTTGGCATCTGGCTGTCTTTTCTTCCTCTTTTTAAAAACTAATTTCTGCTGTTATGAACTATTATAATGAGTTTCTAATACAGCTAAGGATTAGTCTTTATATTCTCTTAAACATTATAAAAAAAATGAACGAATCAGAAAGTACAGAAATAGAAGTGACTTGAACTTTTTGGCTTATTCTTGAATGTTTTGCTCCCTCTATAAGGTATTGTTAGCTTATACTGAAAGGTCCAACACAATGGCTGTGTGTTTTATTTTATTCTCTCAACTTCTTTTTCTTTTTCTTTTTTTGAGACAGAGTCTTACTCTGTTACCTGGGCTAGAGTGCTGTGACATCAGCCTAGCTCACAGCAACTTCAGACTCCTGGGCTCAAGCGATCCTTCTGCCTCAGCCTCCCGAGTAGCTGGGACTACAGGCATGCACCACCATGCCTGGCTAATTTTTTTCTATATATTTTTAGTTGGCCAATTAATTTCTTTCTATTTTTGAGTAGAGATGGGGTCTCGCTCTTGCTTAGGCTGGTCTCGAACTCCTCACCTTGAACCATCTGCCCGCCTCAGCCTCCCGCACCTGGCCTCAACCTTATTTTTCTATGAGACCTAGGTTTCAGTATAGAAAGAGCTGTATATATTTTTCAGCATACAAAGAATCTAGTAGTTAGATTTATCATTAAAGGAATCCATTATTGTGTATTGAAAAATAGTTTTGCAGAAATCTCACTTGAAACTCTTCTTACTAATGTAAGATACTAGTGAAATATCAGTTTAATGAACAGTGGTTGGGGGCAGAAGTATTGCTTTTATAATAAGATACCCAGGTTCATACTAATATATTCTAGTTTGAACAGCCACATTTTCACTTCTGTTCAATTTTTTCTAATTACCCAGCTTTTCCCCATGTCATAGTCCTGACTTCTGTTCACCTTCACTATGACTGGCCTTATATTTTCCATCCTTGTTTTGCCAATAATCTTGTTTCTATACCTGTAATGAGAAAACAAGTTTAAATTAGCCCAGCCTCAGTGCCTTAAAAAAATACTAATAGTAAGACCTGCTAGATTAGGAATGTCCCAATTTACATTCAGGTGTGGTTACAAAGCCATTATAAATATTTATACCCCCTTACCTTTACTGTAAGGTTGACGTTTTCATGGATAAGGACTTAACTACCTGCCTCTTATATAGGATTTTTTGTTTTATATGAAACCGAGCACTTCTTCAGTAGTCCAACTGATGGAGCAAGCAAATCAGCTTGTTTCTTATTACTAATAATAACCATCATTTATTTAGTATCCATTATAAGTTAGTACACTGTAAATTTCATACAGTTTCATACAGTTTCTTTAATCCTGAACAAATAAACTTGCAAGGTATTAACCCTATTTCACTGATAAAGAAACTAGGTCTTAGAAAGATTGTATGATTGATCCAAGCTGTACTGGTCTTTTTCCCAATAATACTATATTCTTGGGGGAAGGCAAGAGTACAGTAGTATTCACTAACATAGCATTTTATCTAATTTATTTTGTTTTATGTATATCTGATTGTTCTCATACAGATATACCTTTATTTAAGGAAAGCAGATATGGCAAAATTTCAGCTTGTGTAAATAAGTTTGGGAATGACTTAAAATTTTATGGTAACACAAACAACTTTGCAGAGCAAGCCTCAGGTTCTTTTAAATTCTGAGCTAATATAAAGTAGGGTTTTATTTTTAAAACAACAGAAAGCAGTTTTGGAATGGAATAAATTTGTTACCTAATATATTGTACTCTTTTTAGTAATTTCTTATTTTCTCAAAATTTATGATAAAATATTTAAATATTTTAAAAGTTGGTATATTTCAATTCAGTTGTGATATTGAAAGTAAAAGAAAGGAATAAAAGGCTATAAACATCTATAAAAGCTATATTATAGTATGGAATTATTACTACTTAATTTTTATTGACTTAAAAATTATGTAAGTGATAGAGGGCAGAGTATTTACTATTGAATTAAATGAAGCTGAGAATGTTTAAATTTATAAACTGAGTTAAACTTATGAAGGGATCTTTATTTAATGCAAACAGGTTATTATGAGGTTTACCTAGATTTGTGTTAGGTAGAATTATTAAGATAACTTATGTTTTTTAGTTATTTATTTCCTTCCCTAACAGTATCTTAGTACTCTAGGAAGCCATTTATGATAACAGAAGAGATGTAAGAAAATAACTCTCTAAAGAATTCTAAGAATGTAGAGCTCTTTTGTGTAATTATATGTTTAAAACACCTTAAATTTTACATATATACATATATAGTTATGTGCTATATAATGATGTTTTGGTCAATGACAGACCGTGTATACGACAGAGGTCCCATAAATGTGTAATGGAGCTGAAAAATTCCTTTTGCCTAGTTTTTACTGTACTAGTATCATTATTTTAGAGTACACTCCTACTTATTTTAAAAGTTAACTATAAAACAGCCTTGTTGCTTGGCATGATGGTTCATATTGGTAATGCCAGCTACTCAGGAGGCCGAGGAAGGAGGATTGCTCGAGGCCAGGGGTTTGAGAGTAGCCTAGGCAACATAGTGAGACCTTGTCTCTAAAAAAAACCAAATAAAATTAGCTGGGCATAGTAGCATATGCCTGTGGTCCCAGGTACTTGGGAAGCTAAGCCGGGAGGATCACTTGAGCCTAGGAGTTGAAGCTGTAATGAGCTGTGATCATGCCACTGCACTTCAGCCTGGGCGACAAGAGGAAGACTCTAAAAACAAAAAGAAAAAGAAAAACAAACAAAAAACAGCCTTAGGCAGATCCTTCAGTTGGTATTCCAGAAGAAGACATTGTTATCATAGGAGATGACAGCTCCATGTATATTATTGCCCTGGAAGAACTTCCAGTGGGACAGGAAGGCAGTGATATTGATCATCCTAACCCTGTATAGGTCTAGGACGATGTGTGTATTTGTGTCTTAGTTTTTATGAAAGTTTAAAAGTAAAAATACAAATAATTTTAAAGAAAAACTTATAGATTAAGGAAATAAAATATTTGTGTATAGCTGTACAATGTGTGTTTTAAGCCAAGTGTCATTACAAAAGAGTCAAAAGTTAAAAATTTTAGAAGTTTATAAAGTTAAAAAGTTATAATAAGCTAAGATTAATTTATCATTGAAGAAAGATTTTTATATATATGTATAGATTTAGTGTAGTCTAAGTGTGCTCTGCAGTATTTACAAAGTCTGTAGTAGTGTATGATAACCGTAGGCCTTCATATTCACTTACTACTTAATCACTGACTCACCCAGAGCAACATCCAGTCCTGTAAGCACCATTCATGGTAAGTACCCTATATAGGTGTACCATTTTTTTATAGTTTATACTGTATTTCTACTATAACTTTTCTATGTTCAGATATCTTTAGATGCACAGTTACTTACTGTTGTGTTACAGTTGCCTACAGTATTCAATATAGTAACATGCTGTACAGATTTGTAGCCTAGAAGCAGCTATGCTATATAGCCTAGGTGTGTAGTAGCCTATACCATCTAGATTTGTGTAAGCACACTCTGTGATGTTTGCACAATGACAAAATGACCTAATGAAGCATTTCTCAGGATATATCCCTGTCATTAAGTGATGTGTAACTGTATCGCCGTACCTTGGAAATACTGTGGGTTTGGTTCCGGACCACTGCAATAGAGCAAGTCATATGAATTTTTTTGTTTCCTAGTGCATATAAAGTTATATTTACACTGTCCTATAGCCTATTAAATGTGCAGTAGCAATATATCTGAAAAAAATAATACATATAACTCAATTTACCAATACTTTATTGCTAAAAAATGCTAACTATCATCTGAGCCTTCAGTGTGAATTGTAAGTTTTTTGCTGGTGAAGCATCTTGCCTCAGTGTTGATAGCTACTGACTGATCTGTGTGGTGGTTGCTGAAGGTTTGGGTGGCCGTGGCAAATTCTTAAAGTAAGACAACAGTGAAGTTTGCCACATCAGTTGACTCCTCCTTTCACAAAAGATTTCTCTATAGCATGTGATGCTGTTTGATAGCATCTTAACCCAAAGTAGAACTACTTTAAAAATTAGAGTCAGTCCTTTCAAACCCTGCTGCTGTTGTATCAACTAAGTTTATATAATACTCTAAATACTTTGTTGTCATTTCAACAATGTTCACAAAATCTTCAACAGTAGATTCTATCCGGAGAAATGACTTTGTTTGCTCATGCATATGAGCAGACCCTCATCCATTAAAGTTTTATCATAAGATTGCTGTAATTCAGTCACATCTTCAGGCTCCACTTCTAATTCTGATGTGCTATTTCCACACATATTCAGTTCTTTCTTCTATTAAAGTCTTAGACCCCTCAAAGTCATCTATAAGGGTTGGAATCAGCTTCTTCCAGACTCTTGTTAATGTTGATATTTTGACCTCCTCCCACGAATCATGAATGTTCTTAATTGCATCTAGAATGGTGAATCTTTTCCAGAAGGTTTTCAGGTGACTTTGTCTGGCTACATCAGAGAACTCACTATCTATGGCAGCTATGGGCTTACAAAATATATTTCTTAAATTTCAAAGTTGAAATGACTCCTTGATGGATGGGCTGCAGAATGGATGTTGTGTTCGCATGCATGAAAACGTTAATCTCCTTGTACATATTCATCCAGAGTTCTTGGGTGACCAGGTGCATTGTCAATGAGCAGTGATATTTTGAAAGAAATCTTTTTCTGATCATTGAGTCTCAACAGTGAGCTTAAAATATTCAGTAAACATGCTACAAACAAATATACTGTTGTCATCTGGGCTTTGTTGTTCCCTTTCTAGAGCACAGGCAGAGTAGCTTTAGCATAATTCTTAAGGGCCCTAGGATTTTCAAAATGGTGAATGAACATTGGCTTCAATTTAAAATCACCAACTGTGTTAACCCCTAACAGAAGAGTCAGCCTGTCGTTTGAAGCCAGGCATTGACGTTTCCTCTTTAGCTATGAAAGTCCTAGATGGCATCTTCCAATAGGAGGCTGTTTCATCTACAATGAAAATCTGTTGTGCAGTGTTGCTACTTTCATCAGTTATCTTAGCTAGGTCTTCTGAATAATTTGTTGAAACTTCTACATCAGCACTTTCTGCTTCACCTTGTGCTTTTATGTTACGGAAATAGCTTCTTTCCTTAAACTTTATAACCAACCTGTGCTAGCTTCAAACTTTTCTGTAGCTTCCTTATGTCTCTCAGCCTTCAATGAATTTAAGAGAGTTAGGACCTAGCTCTGGATTAGTTTTTGTCTTAAGGGAATGTGGTGGCTGCTTTGATCTTCTTTCCAGACCACTAAAACTTTCTCCATATCAGCAATAAGACTCCTTTGCTTTCTTAATATTTGTGTATTCACTGGAGTAGCTCTTGTAATTTTCTTCAAGAACTTTTCCTTTGCATTACCAATGTGGCTAACTGACGCAAGAGGCCTAGCTTTTAGCCTGTCTTGGCTTTCTGTGTGCCTTCCTCGCTAGGCCCAGTCATTTCTAGCTTTTGATTTAAAGTGAGGAATGTGTGACTTTTCCTTTCACTTGAATATTTAGAGACCATTGTAGGGTTATTAATCAGACTAACTTCAATATTGTGTCTCAAGGAGTAGAGAAATCTGATAGGGGGAGAGAGAGAGACTGATAATAGTTGGTGGAACAATCAGAACATACAACATTTATTAAGTTTGCCATGTTATATGGATGTGGTTTGTGTCACCCCAAAACAATTACAATAGTAATATCAAAGTTCCCCATAACAGGTATAATAATAAAAAAATACTTGGAATATTGCAAGAACTACCAAAATGTGGACAGAGACACAAAGTGAGCACATGTTATTGAAATAATGGTGATGATAGATTGCTTGATACAGGGTTGTCACACACCTTTAATTTGTAAAAAATACAATATCCACCTAGCACAATAAAGCCAAGTATAATAAAATGAGATATGCCTGTTGCCCCTCTATCTGTGGGCTGCACATTCTTGGATTCACTCTAATGTGGATCAGAAATATTCGGGAGAAAACAATAAGAAATAACAATGCAACAATAAAAAATACAAATAAAAATACTGTGTAGCAACTGTTCACATAGTGTTTATGTTATATTGGGTATTATAAATACCTAGATACAAATATTTTGCCATTTTATATATAAGGAACTTTAGCATTCTTGGGGGCCCTGGAATCAGTTAGACCACCTCCCTGTCAGGATACCTAGGGACGACTGTACACACATATTAACAACTTCTTTCCATTTTAAAATGCATATAATACGATGAAGGAATTAATTATCTAGGCTGGCCATGGTGGCTCATGCCTGTATTCCTAGCACTTTGGGAGGCCTAAGGTAGGAAGATCTCTAGAGGCCAGGAGTTCGAGACCAGCCTGAGCAACATAACAAGATGTAATCGCTACAAAAAGCAAAAAAAATAGCTAGGCACGTTGGTGTGTGCTGTAGTCCCAGCTTCTGGTAAGGCTAAGGTCGGCGGATCCCTTGAACTCAGGAATTTGAGGTTACAGTGAGCTATGGTCAGGCCACTGCATTCCAGCAGCCTGGGTGACAGAGGAATAATGATACCTGGCATATACTAAATAATAAGTCCTTATAACAATCCTATGAGTGCTGTTATTTTTCTTGTAAGTGAACAAGCTGAGGAAAGCTAGGTAACTTAAGTTCACACAGCTATTAAAAGGGCAATGTTTCAAGCATAGGTCTGACTTCAAAGCTCATGCTCTCAGCCACTTCATTATAGTACCTCTACTTTATCTTAGATACTTATGTTGATTTTAAGACTTTTAAAATCTACTAAAATAAGATATAATTTAAAAGGAATTTAATGATCAGTTTTTAACATACATCACTAGATTAGTGGTGACCTGCATGCAATTAAGAAAGCTTGGCAGGAACTTCAGGATATCACTCAGTTCTTTCTCTATTCAGGCAGAACTCTGCTTAAACATTCCATTTCAGTTTTCCTTTTCTTTGGGACTTTCCTCAACATTTATATCTAGGGTTCAAGAATTCATACTGTTAGGAAATTATGCAACTTAAATTTGTTTGCCTGGAGATTAAAAGTGGTCGTCTTTTTGTTTAAGCCTTATATTATTTTAAAGAACAGTTATCAAATAGAAATTTAGCCAGTCTAACTTAATCCAGAAAGTGTTTAATTGTCCAAGTTTTAAACTTTGAAGGTAAAGTACGATATTATAGCTTCAGAAAAATGATGGAATCTGGCAAAAGATGTTTTTGCCATTTTTGGTAGGCAGTTGTATGAACAAAAGCAGTAGGACTTTCAGATGTTTTCAAGGGATTTTCTATTTAAATTTTTAAGTTGATGACATCGAAGAGAAAGATTATCTTCAAAAATGTCAACACATTTAAATATCATTTGGTTATTAGAAGCTCAAAATATTAATAAGATATCAGGCTGGGTGTGGTGACTCATGCCTGTTATCCTAGCACTCTGGGAGGCTGAGGAGAGGATCGCTAGAGCTCAAAAGTTTAAGACCAGCCTGAGCAAGAGTGAAACCCCATCTACTAAAAATAGGAAAGTTAGCTGGGTGCAGTGGTATGCACCTATAGTCCCAGCTACTTGGGAGGCTGAGGCAGGAGTATCACTGAGCCCAGGAGTTTGAACTATGGTGACACCACTGCACTCTAGCCTGGGCAACAAAGTGAGACTATTTCCAAAAAAAAAAAAAAAGATATTAACCTAAAAATGTAATAAAGAAATCTTCCCTTTATTTAAATGATCAAACAGCAATAATATTGGTAATCCAGAAATTTGTTTGTTAAAGAAATAGATGTTATCAGTTAAATTGCTTTTCCATGAACCTAACTTGCGCTTTTTTTTTTTTTTTGGGAGACTGTCTTACTCTGTTGCCCTGGGTACAGTGCAGCAGTGGCATCATCATAGCTCACTGCAACCTTAAACTCCTGGGCTCAAGTGATCCTTCTGCCTCAGCCTCTCAAGTAGCTGGGACTACAGGCGTGTGCCACCATGCCCGTCTAATTTGTTCTGTTTTCAATTGAAACAGGGTTTTGCTCTTCCTCAGGCTGGTCTTGAACTCCTGAGCTCAAGCAATCCACCTGCCTCAGCCTCCCAGAGCAATAGGATTACGGGTTTGAACCTCTGTGCTGGGCCTGACTTTGCAATTTTAAGACTGCTATTTTTCTCTTTGACTTTTGGTTTGCTCTTTATGTGGTTTCTAAACTATTTAAGTTCTGCACCTATTATCCTATCTGAAGTAGCATGTATTTTTCTTAAACACATAACTGCAGTGGGGGAGTTTCCTTTAAAAGAAATTCTTTGTTGAAGTCTTAAAGCAGAGAATCTTCCTGTAATGTGGATGATTACTAACAACTGGGGATTTCTTAAGGATAGATGGAATTCCTATTTACTTGTAACTTCTTTTAGGTGCGTCCTAATGTTTTCTATTTTAGATTTGGATTTCTCCTTCATTTCTCCCTCAGTAAGGATGACATGGCCCCCCTTTTTTTTAATATTACCGTGAAAAAGAACAATGGAGCTAAGAGGAGAGTGGCAAATTGTTGATCCAAGATCATTGAGCATTTTAATAGACTAGATCTCACAACTCTTCAGTTTTAATGTCACAATTGCTGATCTTTTTCTTTAAATTATTGAACAAAATACAGATTTTAAAAAGTTGCAAACAGTTTTAAACTTCATGTAAAGAAATGACAGCTTTTTTAGCATCAGTTCATAAATTGAATACTTATGCTAGTTGCAAGGAATCAAAATTAGTAAGAAGCTTTCAGAGCAGAAGCTATTAAAATGACTTTTCTTGTTATTTGACCTGCATTATGCCTTTTGTTTGATTTTCCAGAGAATAACATTTAAATTTTATAATTTTAAATAATGTTAGCTGGGCACAGTGGCTCACACCTGTAATCCTAACACTTTGGGAGGCTGAGGCGAGAGGATGGCTTGAGCCCAGGAGTTTGATGCTGTAGTGAGCTATGGTGATGCCACTGTACTCTAGCCTGGGTGACAGAGTGAGACCCTGTCTCAAAAAAAAAAAAAAAAAAGAAAAAAGAAAAATCTTGCCCTAAGTAAAATTTTCTGCCTAACAATTAAGAAACAAAGGAGGGTAAAGGCAGTGCATCTGTTACTCTTCCTTCTGCCTTTATTCTTTATTGCAAATTGTGGTTTCTCTTCTACTCTCCCCCCAACCCCGAGTCTTACATTAGACAATTACAATTTCTATTTGAGTTTTATAATGTAATTAATACTGTAACTGTTAGAAATGTAAGGAGAAGTGCTAAGTTTAGGAGTGTCAGCTTTATGAATTTGGTCAGAATAGAATTTGTATTTTGAGAGAAATGTAATCACTTCTCAGTAGTTAAAAATTATAGATAGAATTATAGGTAAGAGGGCAAGGGAAGAGATATTTTCATTTTCTTGCTACTTTTTTTTTTTACTGGTGGTTTTGGGAGACTAGCATTAAATGATGCACTGCTCTGTTTCTCTTGGATACCAGTCTTTATTTTTCAACTTGGACTTATTTAGGTATCTTTAATTGAATTGGTTTCTGTAAACCCAAGGCCTATTTATTAGATAGTTGGGAACTTTAACTGTGGTTGTCATTCTGCTGCCTTAACCAATTGCTTTTTTAAAAAAAATTCATTTCTTCTCTGATGGCAATGGGGAAATAATAGAAAATCATTTTTGATGGTACTGTGCAAATTACTTTAGAAATATTCTTTTCCAGCTTATGGATATATGTTACTTGAGAATCTCTGCATCTCATTTTATATATTTCAGAGCTAGAAATATACAAAATTAGCTTGCTGTTAATAGAGGAAAGATCAGATCTGAAAATGAATGGCATAGGCATAAAGAATAAGTAACCATTAGTGTTCTTTGTATTAAGTGTCTTTGTTCCTCTACTGCAAGCAAATAATATCCTCTTTTATAAATATTATGGTAAAAGTTTGCTGAATATTGCTTGTCGATATGTTTCCTATCTTCTTCTCCCTGCCTTCTTTGTCTATTCACATTTAATTCAGGCTGAACATCTATCTTCTGTTCCCTCTAAGATTCAAAATACAAAAACAAAACAAAACTTGCAGTCTTTAGTATGAACACTATTCATATATTAAAGTCACTTTTATGGCCTTTGAGAGAAGTGTTAAGTGGCAGTTAGAAAATGCTCTTAACCTTCTGCTCGATAGAGCCTTCATACATAAAGTATAACTCCTTTTAGAAATAAGAATATGATACATTTATGAAGAAATCTATATGTTGTTGGGTGAAATCTTGATATGTGGAGTAAGCTTTTATTTATGAGTTAGAAAGTCTTTTACTAGAGGTTAAGGCAGATATATCAAGAGGAGAGAATTTTTTTTTCCTTCTACAACAGTGAAAATGGAATGAAACAATGTGGAAAGTGCTTGGCAAATTGTAAATTGCAAAATAAAATTGAGGGATTTATTGATATCTTTACTAAATAAAGCATTTACTTGTCTAAAAAAAAAAAGAAAGTCTTTTACTACCATAGGGATCTATTTGGTTAACTGAGTCATATACTCAAACCAAGAATTAGAATTTCTTAGTTTTTCAGGTATATTGTTGCCTGTTGCAAATACTGGTAAAATCTTTAATGGAAGAACATCTTTAAGTTTTCAAATTGCCAATATAGAGAAAATTTCTTCTCTTTTCTTCAGAGAGCCTAGGTCAGGATTTATAGTTTCTGGGTGTGTGTTTTAAATGGCTTTTACATTTTTGACTTTTTCTCTTTGACAGGAGTCTTTTAGTCCTGCTATACAGCTGCACCTTGTACATCAAGCTCCATGTAATGTCCCTCCTTACCTCTCAAAGAATGAATCAACTCTTGGGGACCTCTTACTGGGCTTTCTTAAATATTATGCTACAGAATTTGAGTAAGTAAAACTTTGTGTTTACTCATTTATATATAAGTGAGTGCTATGAATTTGATCGAAAGCTGTATTTGTCAATTGTAGTGCTGCAAACTTGTCCAGAAATATAGAGTTAATAAAATTTAATATGTAATGACTAATTATTAGAAACTAAATAGATTTCATATTCCTAGCTAATAAAAGAATTATAGCTCAGTAAGTCCAATTTTAGTTGGTTTCAGTAGTGATCTCATTTTATGTTAAGTTGCCTTATTCCATAGTAGGGCCTCTGTAGGCCTTAAGTGTTGGTTCTAAGTAGGTGCTGTATTATTCGGAACATCTCTTTTCTAGGAATTTAAAATGCATAGTAAAAAACACAACCAAGCCAACTTAGAAAAGATCTATTTAATACTTGATGTCTGAATAAATAGTTACGTTAGTATGATATACAAATCAAGAAATACATCTTTTCGTTCTTTTTTTTTTTTTTTGAGGATGATATGAAACAAAAGGTATAATCAGGCTGGACAGAACTGAAAGAACTTCTAAATGAGTTCTAAGACCTGATAGAGTTGAATTAGGGGTTGTTCATAGCTCTTCTGATCAATCTGGGAAAACTTGAAGGAGAAAAAGAGAAGATTTAGGAATTGTACAAAGTTAGAGGTGGGTACAGTGACCATAGGATACCACTTTGAAGAAGTTTGGAGAGGGGAGTAAAGAATAATAATCAGGCCAGGCGTGGTGGCTCACGCCTGTAATCCTAGCACTCTGGGAGGCTGAGGCGGGCAGATTGCTAGAGGTCAGGAGTTTGAAACCAGCCTGAGCAAGAGCGAGACCCCGACTCTACTATAAATAGAAAGAAATTATTGGCCAACTAATATATATAGAAAATGAGCTGGGCATGGTGGCACATGCCTGTAGTCCCAGCTACTTGGGAGGCTGAGGCAATAGGATTGCTTGAGCCCAGGAGTTTGAGGTTGCTGTGAGCTAGGCTGATGCCACGGCACTCACTCTAGCTTGGGCAACAAAGTGAGACTCTGTCTCAAAAAAAAAAAAATCATCATCATCATCATAAATTGCTATTACTAGGTGGGAAAAATGGCTCAAAGCAGATTATATTTATTATTTCATTCACTGTATGTAATAGCCATATGATGTGATATTATTATGCCCATTTTACTAGTGAGGCATATAGAGAGATGAAGTAACTTGCCCAAGATCACATAGCTAGTAAGGGTAGTATTTCAGAAGATTTGCCTACAAACGTCATACTCAACAATGATACTTTATTGCAATGTTGATATTGTCTTTTCTGCTATGATGCAGGTAGCTCTGAAGAAACTTGACTAATGAGATGATTTGAAATGTAGGACATAGGAAGAAATATTACCCAAATTCTTCAATGTAACAGTGATACCAGACTGTGCCAGTTTTGTTTCCAGTTGGATCCCCAGTACCTAGCCCAGTGCCAGATAGTGGATACTTAAAAAGTACTAATTTTGAAGTAGAAAATAAGGTCTTGACATGATTCAAAGCTCCTTAAAGTGACTAAAAGCTTACTGAATTAGGTTAAGAAAAGGAGTAGGAAAAGTGCTGGAGGAAAGTAGTTCAGTAAGAATGAAATTACAATAATCCAGATTAAAAATTATCAGGATCTGGAAAAAAAAATTATCAGGATCTGAATGTAAGTCCAGGCAACAAAAATAAAAAGAGAGGAGCCTTCATTTATATTAAGATGGAGAAATTAAAGACTGTATGAGACATGGGACATATAGAGACTATAAAGTTTTGATGGTTATTCTAGAGTTCCTTTTTAAGACACTGCAATAATAATCACAAATGTTTAGTGAGTATTTACCTAGTATCCTGTAGTATACTGATTGATTGCTGTGGATTTCATTTAATCCTAACAATGGCCCCTGTCAAGTTTAGGGAATTTGTGTACATGAAACTTGCCCACAGAAATGCAGCTAGATCATGAGAGAACTGGAATTCTAATTCAAGTGTGACTCCAAAACCACCTTCTTAATTGTTAGACTGTAGTGGCATCATCTGTTGTGTTATATAAGTTAGGACTTTGTGATGTTTGTGGAGGGGGAAAATGATTCACAGAAGATAGATATATTTCTGCCATGTATATTTAGGATCAGAGTATCTAGATACAAATATCTTGAAAATCAGCTGCTTTATTGAATTGAAACAAGATGGTAGATGTGTAGGTTTGTGTGTTAGTTTAATATTAATGAGTGCTAGCTCATTGGGCCAAATGATACTGGCTAGGATGCTGATGCTTGGAAAGAGGTTTTGAAACTTTATCATATAGTATATTTATCATTTCCTGTGAGATATTTTCAGAAATTTGACTGTAGGGAGCACAGCCAAGAATGTAGCCATGGTAATGAGCTAGGTGCCTTATAAAAGAATTCTGGCAACTGTTAAAAATGTTTATAAGGAATTATTCTGTACTTTGAAGTATTTAATTAAAAAAGTATCTTTATGGCCGGGCGTGGTGGCTCATCCCTGTAATCCTAGCACTCTGGGAGGCTGAGGTGGGCAAATCGTTTGAGCTCAAGAGTTCGAGACCGGCCTGAGCAAGAGCAAGACCTTGTCTCTACTAAAAAAATAGAAAGAAATTAATTGTACAACTAAAAATATATAGAAAAAATTAGCCGGGCATGGTGGCGCATGGCTGTAAGTCCCAGCTACTCGGGAGGCTGAGGCAGGAGGATCGCTGAGCCCAGGAGTTTGAGGTTGCTGTGAGCTAGGCTGATGCCATTGCACTCTAATCCGGGCAACAGAGTGAGACTCTGTCTCAAAAAAAAAAATTCTCTTTACTGAAAGACAGAGAATTAAATACCAGTTAAGGAATGCTTGAATATATGTTATAAATCTTGCAGAAGTTTTATGTGGTCCTTTAAATCTACTAATTTTTCTTACCTACTTTACTCACACTTTGCTGCTGGAAAATTATTAAAATGAAGCCAGGCTTCTAGAACTATGCCTGGAAATAGGGAACTAACAAAAGAGGAGAAAAGGATCAGGTGACCCAGAGATTTTAGAAAACACAATCCAAGTGATTTCAATTTTTATTTTAATGAAAGATTCAAGTTATAAATATCTTATAGAGTCATAGAATACTGCAGATTCTAGAAACCTTAAAAGGTTATAATCCTCTTTATTACTTGGATACCTAAATTTTATGTCATTACTGCTGGTCTGTCTGTTGAATTAAAAATAATACATACATAAATATATGAATCTTTAAGTAAATATGAAGGCCCAAATTTTGTATCTCCTTTCTTATTCTGATTCTTTTTTTCAATAAATACTCATTGAGTGCCTACTATGTACCAAGCTATTTTCTATGCACTGGGGATATAGCAGTTAACAAAACATGCAAAAATTTTTACCTTTATGGAGTATGGAGAAATAGAAAATAAACAAATGAAATGTATAGGGTTAGATTATGGTAAGTGGAGAAAAATAAAGCAAAAGCAAAAAAGGTGGTTCTGTTGTACCCAGTGGTTGCAATTTTAATACCTATAATATTGCAATTTAATATCTAATGTTGTGAGGGAAAATCCCACTCTGAAAAGGTGACTTTCATATAAAAACCTGATGGAGTGAAAGATGTGAGTTTATGTGGCTATCTGAGAGAAGAGCTTTCCAAGCAAAAGAGAAAGCAAGTGCAAAGACCTTCAGATGGGGTTTGCTTAATATGTTCAAGGAACAGTGGAGAGGCTGCTGTGACTAGAAGAGAGTAGAAGGAAATGACATCAGAGAGTTCAGGAAGTCCAGTCATACGGGGTCTTTTTAGTTAATTCTGATGAGTTTGGCTTTTCCTCTGGGTAATATGGGAAACTGGAGAGGTTTCAGTAAAGACATGATATTTTCTGATCTAGGTTATAATAGGTTCATTCTGGCTGCTGGATAAGAATAGACTGAAGACAGCCAAGGGCAGAAGCAGGGGGACTACTTAGAAGAATATTGCAGTAGTCTAAGAGAAATGATGTGGCTTGGATGAAGATAGTTGCAGTAGAAGTGGATGAAAAATAGTCAGATTCCATTTGTGTTTTGATTTGCACCAGATTAGATGTGCAGTGAGAAAGAAAAGAGTCAAGGATGACTTCTGTGTTTTTGGCCCAAGCAATAGGAAGGATGGAATTGCTCTTAGGTGTGATGAAGAAGACTAAAGAGGAGCATTGTTGATTTTGAAACTTTTAAGATTGAGATACCTATAAGATGTTCAAGTGGAGATATTAAGTAGACAGTTGGATATACAAGCCCAGAGTTCAGGAGAGAGGTTGCAGAGCTATATATATTTGGGAATTGTCAGCAGATAGATGGTATTTTTTGTTTTTTAGGAGATGGGGTCTCACTATGTTGTCCAGGCTTGTCTTTAACTCCTGGCCTCAAGTGATCCTCCCGCCTCAGCCTCCCAGAGTGTTAGGATTACAGATATGAGCCACTGCACCTGGCCCTCATGTTGTGATGATTAGAAACATTTAGTAATGTAGAAATACTTAAAAGTTCTTTGAAAATGCAGTGGATTGAATTGGTCTAAATGGTAGTGATTCAAAATACTCTTTTTTTTTTTTTCTTTTTGAAGTACTTCAAATGATATAGTCGTTTTAAGTAGTTGCGTTATGTGGATTGATTATAGGTTGAAGCTTAAATGATATGTGGTTAGGGATGATCAAGAAAATGAATATACACACACACACACACACACACACAAATATATATATATATCACATAGGCCGGGCATGGTGGCTTGCACCTGTAATCCTAGCACTCTGGGAGGCCGAGACAGGCGGATTGCTCAAGGTCAGGAGTTTGAAACCAGCCTGAGCAAGAGCGAGACCCCATCTCTACTATAAAAATAGAAAGAAAGTAGTTGGCCAACTAATATATATAGAAGAAAAAATTAGCCGGGCATGGTGGCGCATGCCTGTAGTCCCAGCTACTTGGGAGGCTGAGGCAGAAGGATCGCTTGAGCCCAGGAGTTTGAGGTTGCTGTGAGCTAGGCTGATGCCACGGCACTCACTCTAGCCTGGGCAATAAAGTGAGACTCTGTCTCAAAAAAAAAAAAAAAAAAAAATATATATATATATATATATGTATGTGTGTATGTATATATATATATATCACATATTATTTCTGTGACCCAGTTTAGAACCAAGTAGTGGCAGGTAATGTAAATTCAAGAAGTTTTAATAGAAATGTAGTAGTGAAGATAGAGCGCCTTTAAGGAAATAAAAGTTGGGTTAATAATTTAACAACAGGATATAGTATTTCAATATTCTAAACTCTTCTGAAAGAAAAAAAATCTATGCCTTTTAGAAATAATGTTTATAATTTTAATTTTGCAGATTCAATTTTCCGATAAGCTGATATTTAAAAAAATAGTCTCAGGGAAAGGGTTCATTTTATTAGTAAAATTTTACTTAATTGGTACAAAGTGAAGTAATGCAAAGTTTAATACTGTAACTTTAGTTCAGGTATATGGTTATATAACTCTCTTCTTTACATTGTTATATTTAAAAAAAAATTGGAAATATTTGGAGTAATAGAGCAGGGTGCTTCTTTTCAGTTTGGAGCCCACACTAATAATGGAGCTCCAATAAAGTATTTACAGACTCCTCCTGATCAGAACAAAAATAAGAATCCTACTTTCAGGATGCTTTGTGATGATCAGAGATGCAATATTTTTCTTTCATATTTATTATGTGGAAATTAAGCACATTTCCAGAAGCAAATGCCAAACTGGACTCATGATTATATTCTTATAGATTCTCCATCTGATAGAGAAAGGATAAGGTGAGTGTTTGAAGGTCCCGAGCTGTGGTCTTTCTCTGCTTGCTGAAATGGTAGAGAAAGCTAAATACTGCTAAAAAGATATCAACTATTTCTCATCAACTTAATTTTTCTCTTATATACAAGCTGAGTGGTCATACATGTTTTAGCATGTTTCTTGGGAAAAAAGAAGATACTCTTGTAATAACTGTTAGAAATGTAGAGAAATTTGAAAAAAAACTCTAAAAAACAAAAGATATGCCTTCTGCTCAGTGGTGGATGAAAAAAATGTAGTTAGTATTAATAAAGACTGGATAATTTATCTTTAGGACTACTGATGAAATTGTTTTACTTGAATAAAATTTCATTAACAGCCGTATCTGATATACAGCAATAAGAGTATATTGAGTATACTGTATATTGAGTAAACAGTATATAGAGTATAACAGTTTATAGAGTATTTTATTTTCCTAAAATACTTTTGTATTTGTAATACTTCTATTGGAAAGCATTTGTAATACTTCTATTGGAAAATTTCAAAATTTTCTCCCAGATCATACAAATAAAGATACACCTGAACAAAAAGTATTTAATGATACCAGAAAACAGCACAAAAAGATTACCTCTCTCTTAGCAAATAAATTCTTACTGGGGTATTAACAGTGAGCATAGTTGTTACATTTTTTGGTCCCTTTCACTTTATTTTTCACATTACTTCATTTATTTAGTAAGTACATATTGAATACCTGGTGTGTACTAAGCAACTAGGTGAAACAGTGAGAAAAATAGATAAATATTCAGCATCTTTCATTCTACTTGGGGAAGACACACAATAAATAATAACATAGTAAATAGTGTTTATAAATAAAATTATTAGAAGATGATGAGCACTATGGAGAAAAAAATAGAGGAGGGAAATATGGGGATTGTGGTGCTGAAGGTTGAGCAAGTTTTGGTATGCTGTATGAAAATCAGCATAGGCCTTACTAGAGAAATTATGAAAATGGTTAACGTGATTAATTTTTTTTTTTTATAGCTGGAATAGTCAAATGATTTCAGTTCGTGAAGCCAAAGCCATTCCGAGGCCTGATGGTATTGAATGGAGAAATAAATACATTTGTGTAGAAGGTAGTTTTCCTGTGACTACTATGTATTTACCATCCAGTTATCATCATGGTACTGAGAAAATTACTTGAGTAATTTTAGGGTTGTATTTCATTTAAAGGTAATACATTTATGTCCTGAAGTGATTTACAAGTCTTTTAACTTTAAATTTTTAAAAATTATTTAAAATTCTTTAGTTGGGAGAAATAATAAACACAAATTTGGGCATTTAACTTTTTTAGTTGGTAATATTTGAGCAGTCTTTATGCATCCCCCATACTTAAGGTAAATTGTAGCTTAATTTTATGAGTTAGAGATGGAAGAAAATCTTTATATGATGATTCTTATATTGAAATAAAATGAGTTCTTTTATAATCTTTAATACTTAAAATATTGTTACTTAATGCAACCTAGATTTTTATGAATAGAATTTGTTTACTTTAAAAATTAAAGGATCAGAAGATACTTTCTTCTATAAAATTTATTTACATGTAGTTGAATGTATCTTTGAGACATTTTCTTTGAATCAGTGGGAAACTGACTTCAAGAGGCAAAATTGTTCACATAGATGCCAAATGGAAGACCTTTCTAAGTCTTGAGGTTAAAAAAGAATAGAGAATCAGGATTTGTAGAAAACATCAGATTCAGGATATTTTAATTGTGGATTATATGCAGTATCTTAAGAGTTTGTGACTATGAAATTACATCTCTTGCTTTGGTGTTTGGTTTGCTAATAAATTGCACAGTGGATGTATATTACTTACGTTACTTGTGTTCTTTTGAATATTAAACACTATTGTAAAGTGCTATGAATGATGCAGTCTGATACAATTTGGCATATGCATAAAGTGCTATGTGTGCAGTCATATGGCCTCATTCTATTAAAGAAAAAACCCACGATATCGTGACAGTAAATTCCTTTTAAAAATAGCCTTTCTGAGCAATGAAGCATAAGCAAAAGGAATTTTTAAACTTATGAGCCTGCTTAGAATATATGACAGATCTAAAGTTAACCTCTCCATCAGATTTCCTATTCTTTCATACCTTTTCCAGGTTTTCCCCCTCAGTTACCTTTCTTCTTTCCACCAACTTCATTCTTTCTCTCTAGTCCCCTCCCTTTCAGTTTTAAAGCATACATAGGTCTTCTCATCCTTGAAAGATACTCTTAATTTGATCCTATTGGCTCTTGTAAGTATTTTTTTCCTTCTCTTTTCAGTGCCAAAATTCTTAATCTCTGGTAATTTTTTACGTACTACTGGCATTATTTTAGTCATCCCATCTCCCTCCTAATACCTTTAATTTATCCTCCTCTACTCACTGTTATCTTCAGTTTCCTCATCCTCTTCTGGTTTCTTCCTTTCTGTCTCTATATATGGACTCTTTTATCTTGTGGGTGAAGGGTGAGTGAGATGGGGATGCAGATGTGGAAGGTAGATAAGTTGGAAACACACATGCATAAAAACTGTTCCTTTGTTTTCTTCCTGTCTTCTTTGTTTGCTATTCTGTTTTTCTTTCTGTGCCAGATTTCTCATACAGGTTATTGTTCTCTTGCATGTTTGTCTAAAGCATCCACTCACATCTCCTTGCACTGTCTACTATTTTCCACAGTATTGAACCTCCACTTTCAAAGGTTATTGTCCTTTCTCCGGCTGAACAAATCAGCTTTTAAATTAAAATTAAATTTAAGATTACCTCTCTGTGATATTTGACATTGACCACCTTTTTTGGATATAGTACTTTATTCTTTTTGATAACTTTTTTCTTTAACATTTCTATTTCCCTAAGAATAGGTCCTGACCCTCTGTTTCACATATTTTATTTACTTTTATGATTTGAACTTAACTATGCTAATGACTTTCATTTTCAGTCATTCTTTCCCCTGAATTCTATATACCTTATTAGACAGTTCATACCTATATTAAACATTTCTATATGCATAAGTCTAATAAACAGTAGGTCAAAAACTGTCACATTCACAATTTCATATAGCTGAATCTAATAAGAGAAACTGAAGCTCTTATTTTAATACGTTTTTCTTTACATGTGCATTTAACATTGCAGAACCTTTTGATGGAACAAATACAGCCAGAGCTGTGCATGAAAAGCAGAAGTTTGACATGATCAAGGATCAATTTTTAAAGGTAAACAATGCATCAGATTAACTCTAAAAATGTTAGTAGACTAGTATGCTTTAAAAATGGAAAAATATGTATGTAATAGGTTGGAATAGTTCTGGTTTCTGTGTGAAGCCATTAAAGTAGCACAATAGGGAATTTATTACTTGAATTTAGATAAACTTTTTCTTCAGAGAGATCT
>VSMD01114350.1:0-20962 GCA_008750895.1 Mirza zaza
CATGGTGGCACATGCCTGTAGTCCCAGCTACTTGGGAGGCTGAGGCAGCAGGATTGCTTGAGCCCAGGAGTTTGAGGTTGCTGTGAGCTAGGCTGACGCCACGGCACTCACTCTAGCCTGGGCAATAAAGTGAGACTCTGTCTCAAAAAAAAAAAAAAAAAAAACTATTGTGGGAAGTAACTCACCAAAACAAGGGAGTAAGCCAAGAAAGAGAAAGATATGGCCTACAGAGGATAAAAGCATTGATACAAGAAAGAATTGAGGCCAGGCGCGGTGGCTCAAGCCTGTAATCCTAGCTCTGGGAGGCCGAGGTGGGCGGATCGTTTGCGCTCAGGAGTTCGAGACCAGCCTGAGCAAGAGCGAGACCCCATCTCTACTATAAATAGAAAGAAATTAATTGGCCAACTAAAAAATATACATAGAAAAAATTAGCCGGGCATGGTGGCACATGCCTGTAGTCCCAGCTACTTGGGAGGCTGAGGCAGCAGGATTGCTTGAGCCCAGGAGTTTGAGGTTGCTGTGAGCTAATCTGACGCCACGGCACTCACTCTAGCCTGGGCAATAAAGTGAAACTCTGTCTCAAAAAAAAAAAAAGAAAGAAAGAAAGAATTGAAAGGAATCTCTAGGACGCTAGTAAAGGGAGATACCAGAATGGCCATGCATCATCACATGCTACTCAAGAGGCAAGTGTTTTGAAGGCCATTATCCCCAAGGACAGATGTGCTAAGTGCCAACACCCCCCAGATTCCTTCTTTCATTGCACCACCCTTTTAACCTGGCAATATTCAGGTACAAATGGAGTTCCCCTCATGGCCCTGCCCACTGATTCCCCAGAAGAAGGCTCTTATAGACTCTTCGGGAAGTCAAAGCCAGATTGTGACCCAGAGACTCTGGGAGTCTTCACCAAACACTGACAATACTACTCGTTCCCTACCTGGTTAGACATGTACCTGCTACTCAATTTTTATAGTGATCACCTTTAATATATATATATATTTAATACCTTTAATATATATATATATAACTCTCTCTCTATATATATATAGAGTTTTGAACAATAATAACCCAATTGATTGAAAGTATAAGAGGATACCCATTGGAAGATAACTAATATCATAGAGAGGAATAGGAACAAATTAACCCACACAGGGGTCAGTGTCATAAGCACAGGTGGTTATCAGCAGCACGAAGGAGAGTTGCGAGTGACCGCTATAGGTGGTGCTGGTGAATTCAAGACCCTCCTCCCCATCCAAGTCACTGTGACCCAGAGAGGCCAGTGGACAAGGCACTGGGTAAGCCAAGCAAAGATAAACAAACAAATAAAATGAGGACAATTCTGACTACATCTACTAATACAATTTGTTTTTTTGAAACAGGGTCTCACCCTATTGTCTAGGCTGAAGTGCAGCTGGCATTATCACAGCTCACTGCAACCTCCAACGCCCCAGCTCCAGCAATCCTCCTGGCTCAGCCTCCCAAGTAGCTAGGACTACAGGCACCCGCCAACACACCCAGCTACCTTTTACATTTTTTGTAGAGACAGAGTCTTGCTATGTTGGTCAGAATGGCCTCAAAATCCTGGCCTCAAGCAATCCTCCCACCTTGGCCTCCCAAAGTGCTGGGATTACTGGGGTGAGCCACTGCACCCGGCCCCTATTACAATTTATTAAATGCACTTTTGGAGCCTGCACTGTGCTAAGCATAAAGATGCTCTTATTTAACTCACATTGCAATCCTCCAAGAGAGGCACCATCATCTGTGCTTTGCCACAGTGCAGGGAGCTTGCCTAAATCCCCCATGGTCACACGGGCGGCAAAGGCAGCGCCCAGCCCAGGCCTGCCTGGCTCCGGGAGCCCACACTCTTGACCCCCACGCTGACCAAGGACGAGGAGGTCAGATCCCAAGAAATAAAAACATGAATGCAAGTAAACAACAACAGATCTTAACCTCATCATTCACTGAAAAAATTAAAAACCACCACATTCTTTTGCACCAACAGTCACGTTAGAATTTTCTGAACAATGCTCCCACCCCAAAAAAAAGAGTGGGGAAGGGGCCGAAAGGGAGGGGAGGAAGCGAGAGAATATGGGAGGAGAAAAAAGATACAAAGAAGAGAGAGGGCATGACCAAAATCAGACCAGGTAAGCAGGCAAGACCGCATCCCCAGGGGCTCCGGGGGTGACGCTAGGGTTCACTAAGGCCGAGTCACACAGATCTGAGCTTCACGTCCCACTTCTGCTACTTATGAGCACAGGGAAAGACAGGTACTGGGGCTGAAGACTCAACCAAGATTTGTTTGATGGAATGAATGGCCACAGACAGTTACTTGAGCTCTGTGAGCCTCAGTTTCCCCATCCGTAAGGTGGGGACCATAAAACCCGCCTCTAGGGCTGTTAGGGGACACCTCGAGGCAGGGGGCCAGGGAGGGATCCACAGCAGGGCAACGCTCAGGGCCAAGGCCCCTTCCTTGGCCACCGCCCCAACCGAGCGGATCTGCGCTGCCCACCTGCTGTCTGTCCCGCCCCCTCATCCCACCCCGACGGCAGCGTCCTCCAGGCAGGAATTCTGTCTCTGCTTTTTTGCCTGTTCCTGCCTCTGTCTCCACCCACACTGATGCCCAGCTGCGGTCGGCTGAGGGGACTGTGGGTTCCTGGGGAAGGGACCCCGGCTGAGGACGCACCTGGTCGCTGCGGGCGACTCCGTAGCGCAGCTCATTCACAAAGTGCTCGCAGTTCTCGCTGGTCAGCTTGTAGAGCACCTCCTGCCCCACCAGCTCCTCCGCGCGCTTGACGATTTTGCTGGGAGGCAGCGGCGTGTACTTGTTATCATGTTTGTTGTTGACCTGGTACTTGTCTCTCCCGGCCACATCGTACAGCAGCTCCTTCTTCACCACGGCTCTGTTGGTCAGGGCGGACATCACGCTGGCAGCACCGGCTCCCGCCACTTCACCTGCGGATCCACAGAGAGGAAACAGAGAGTGGTTGGCCCTGAGCTGGGCCCCAGGGGCTCAGAGCTGGGCATCCGCCCTTGGTACCGTCCACAAAGGATGAGCAAGATGTGGAAGGGCTAAGCTGTGTGGCTTTGGAGAAGGCACTTGTGATCTCTGGGTCCCAGTTTCCTTATCAGAAATGAGGAGCAGGGAAGATCCGTGATTTATTCTGTTTTTTTTTTAACCCACAGAAGCTGGCCTTCTACACCCCATGACACCTAAGCGGCCCTCTTTTTGATTATGCAGGTATGAGCCAAGAGCATGCTCATCTTTCTGGGAAAATAAGGTGTGACCCTCCTGTCATTCCATCGGGGCTACAGCTCCTTGACTATACAAAGCTAATTGCTGCAGAAAAGGTGGCTGGGTTTTCAGGAGTCTCAGCCCTTCTGGGACCAAAGGGACCAAAACACACAGCTGCTCCCCAAGTTGTGACCCTAGGGAGGCCCAATGGGTACACAGCACAGCCCTGGCCAACGGTCCGGGTCTGGAAGGGGAAACAAAGCTCCAGAAACGAAATGACCTTGAAGGACAGGAATCCGAGTTCAACACCAAGACTAGGATGGTGAAGACAGAAAGTTGGTGCCAGCAGAGACTGGGCGTCCCTCCCAACACAGCCAACCTGTACTGTGGGTGGCGGAGCACGCTCTGGGTGTGGTGGCTGAGGACGTGGGGATGCGCTCACGAGGCGGAACTAGGTGCCAGGGACATCGCCAGAGGAGGTTCAATCTGCTCAAAGCCCGAGAGGCCCTGTCAGCATCAGGGTCCCCAGGGTGCCTCAGCAACACCCTGTTACCAAGCGGGACCAGTCTTCAACTGTGACACCCCGTCACAGCGACAGGTAACGGCAGGAAGGGCCGACCACATCCACATCCTGCTCTGCGTGGCTTTCCAGAGACAACCAAACCCTCATCTTGAGCACAATGTTGAGATTTTTAGAAAATCCGGGGAATTCAGACTTGAGAGAAGTGGGGCAGGTGGCGCTTGGGGGACTCACTCAGGTGAATAAGAGAGGGTGCCTTCGCCGACCCGAGCTTGTGGAGAGGGCGAGCTCTTGAGGCCCATCTGCTCTTGAGGCCCATCTGAGAGGGGCACTGCAGAGCCCTGGTGTGTTTCCACATTGATCCCAGATTCATTCATTCATTCATCCAGCCATCTAAAAACATTTACCGACCTCGGCGCCCAGCAGGCTGGGTGACACGGCTGGGACTGGGGTGAGGCCAGCAAGGGGCAAGGAGATGCCAGCCCTGGGGCCGTGGCAGTGCAGGGTCAACACCTAGGAGCGAGGCTTCCTCAGCCTGTGCTGCCCGAGCACGGTGGCACGTGCACAGGCTGACAGTCACAGCTCCGGCCAGACGCTGGCTCCATCACCAACCAGCCGAGCGACCTGGACACCTCACTTAACTTTGCTGGGCCAATGCCATGGGAATCCCCAAATACACACTAGAATAAATACACCAATACACACCAGTGTGGTCATTTAAAGTTCGTTTTAAAATAGTTACTTCATTTTTTTAAAAGTTACTAAGTAAACAGTCGTGGGAAGGGCACATGGATACGGCACACAACCGTATGGGAAGCGGCAGGCTGGGCAGTTAAGTGACAGAGTCCAGAGTCAGGCTGCCCAGCTGTGAGTCCTGCCTGCACACTCACCCGCCACGTGGCCTTGGACAAGCTTTCAGCTTCTCTAAGTCTCTGATTCTTTGTAGCAAAGGGACAAAAACAGTCCCTGCCACACAGGGAGCTAGAAGGGCTAAGGGAGTTGGCCACAAAAGGGACCTTCACCAGCGTCCGGCAGTGGGGGAGTGCGGCAGCCAGTCCACTGAGCTTCCGTCCAACCCTAACTCCCGCAGTTCCCTGGTCGCCTTACCTGCCCCACACGGTTCCTGCGACAGATCCAGTGATCTGTGACACACTTGTCCACTCAGATCCCTGCCACGCCTTTCCCTGCACCCCGGTCCACCAACCACACCTGTCCAGCGCAGCACAGTCAATACCGGGCCCTGTCCAAGGTGCTGGCGTCACTGGTGCCGTCTAGACGGCAGGCATGCCCCCAGGCAGTCCCTACTCTACTGACAGGACACCCAGGATGAAAAAACATGCAAAATAGGACGCTTTCAGGTACTGAGAAACGCTGGTTCACGTCGGGCGGGCCTCTGAGCTGAGGCTGGTGGAGACGCAGCCGCACCAGGGTCTGGGAAAGAGCACCCAGCAGAAGGACGGCCAGGGAAGAAACCCCAGGAAGGAAAGAGGCCGGCCCGCTTGGGGGCAGCAAGGAGGCCGGCAAGGCTGCAGTCCAGAGACCCGAGAGGAGAGAAGAGAGAGACGACGTTCGGAGAGGCAGGAAGAGGCCAGACCACGCCAGGCCCCATCGGCCACGGTGCGGACTTGGAACGGTGTTCTACGTGTGATGAGAGGCCAATCGAGAATTTTAA
Organism: Mirza zaza; assembly: GCA_008750895.1. Lineage (NCBI taxonomy): Eukaryota > Metazoa > Chordata > Mammalia > Primates > Cheirogaleidae > Mirza > Mirza zaza. The sequence goes on from VSMD01114350.1 coordinate 5,422, forward strand.
GGAGAGGAGTGGCATGATCCAATTTCCACTTCAGAGCGATCACGCCAGCTGCCGTGAGTGGACAAGAGGCAGAGACGCCCGCCGGAGCTGCAGCAGCAGCATCAGGCGAGGGAGGTGGTCATCACACCAGGGCGCTGCTATGGGACGGTGAACAGTGTCAGAGCTGGGGCCGGTGTCAGAAGTGATGCCAGCAGGCTTCCCAGACAAGTAGACACGGGGTGACAAGGATGGAGAATGGCTCCTAGGCTTTTGGCCCGAGCAGCTGGACGGTGTCATCCACTGGAGCCTTCCATCTGGGGCAGCCAGGTTCACGACGCCAAGTAAACACCCAAGTGGAGATGCCCAGGGGTCAAAGGCCATGCAAGTCTGGAGCAAGCGGGGCTCTGAGTTGAGGGTCTGGGCTTAGGAGACATGAACCAAGAGAAGGTATCGGAAGCCATGGGACCCAAGTGGGGACGAGGGAGAGGAGGAGCAGCCCACACAGGAGACCAAAAAGGGAGAGTCCTGGCCGGGTGTGGTGGCTCAGGCCTGTAATCCTAGCACTCTGGGAGGCCGAGGTGGGCAGATTGCTCAAGGTCAGGTGTTCGAAACCAGCCTGAGCAAGAGCGAGACCCCGTCTCTACTATAAATAGAAAGAAATTAAATGGCCAACTAATATATATAGAAAAAATTAGCCGGGCATGGTGGCGCATGCCTGTAGTCCCAGCTACTGGGGAGGCTGAGGCAGGAGGATCGCTTGAGCCCAGGAGTCTGAGGTTGCTGTGAGCTAGGCTGACGCCACGGCACTCACTCTAGCCTGGGCAACAAAGCGAGACTCTCTCAAAAAAAATAAAGGGAGGGTGTAGTGGGCGAGGAAGAGAGGCAGGTGCCAGGTGGAGCAGAGAGAGGTCACTCAGGTCAAAGAGGCAGAGAAGCCAAATTAGCGGGGCCAAGAATGCCGACCTTGGGCCTTTGCCAGCCAGGTGAGAGCTGCCCCAGCAGGGGGCAGAGAGAGAGAGTCTGAGTGGGGTACTAGAGAGAACAGCAAGCACGCTGGCCGGGGACACCCGCAGGCATGGCTGTCACACGACTGGGGGCTAACCCGAGAAGGACAAGAGCATGGGGGGGTGTTTGTTTTGTCAACGGGAGACATTCCAGTGGCTTCTATACCCACATGGATGACCCTGTCGCCAGGGGGACCATGGTATTGCAGAAGAGGTAGGCATCTGAGGAGCGAGGTTCTTACAAAAGGAAGAGGAGGGGTCCAGAGCCTATATGCAGGGGGCCTGGGGTGGGACGATGACATCTCCTCTGGTGACTACTGATGTCGCTGCAGGACAGGCGAGGCCATGGGTTCAAAGTGGAGGGGTGGAAAAAAACATGGTCGCGAACGTCCAGAGCCACCCTGTTCACAGCAGCCAAAAGCTAGCACCAAGCTGACAACAAACGGACGACATACTGGGCAGAACTGGGTAAGAACGGGTCACAAAGTGTGGCATGTTCACATATGGGAAATACCCAGCACTGAAAAAGAACCGCTACTGCTACTCACGACAAAACGAAGGACCCTCACGGGCGGGACGCCCAGTGACAGGAGCTAGGCGCAGAGAGTGCAGCCCTGCGATTCCCGCCACGTTATGGAACAGGCAAAACCAACCTGCAGCCAGAGAAACTAGAATGGCGGTGGTGGTGGCAGGGCTGGGGCGGGGCTCCCGCAGAGCCAGGAGGGAGACAAATGTTCCGGATACGGATCCCGGTGGTTGTCACACGTGTGAATTTCTTTAAATGTCACTGACTATGTACTTCACAATAGTTATGTTATGCCCCACTTCAAGCAAAAAGTTTAAGAAAAGGGGTGGGGAATTCTCACAGTTCTCCAAGTATTCTTAGCCTCAGGTTACAAATAAGGAAACCAAGGCCAGAGAGTAGAAACTGGATTCATAACCAAGTCCGTCTGCCCAAACACCTGTGCTCTTTCTGGGAATCTTATGCTTAAGAGTTGAATGTGTTGTATAAAAAGTCATCACGTGGCCGGGCGCGGTGGCTCAAGCCTGTAATCCTAGCTCTCTGGGAGGCCGAGGTGGGCAGATCATTTGAGCTCAGGAGTTCGAGACCAGCCTGAGCAAGAGCAAGACCCCATCTCTACTATAAAAATAGAAAGAAATTAATTGGCCAACTAATATATATAGAAAAAATTAGCCGGGCATGGTGGCGCATGCCTGTAGTCCCAGCTACTTGGGAGGCTGAGGCAGAAGGATTGCTTGAGCCCAGGAGTTTGAAGTTGCTGTGAGCTAGGCTGACACCACGGCACTCACTCTAGCCTGGGCAATAAAGTGAGACTCTGTCTCAAAAAAAAAAAAAAAAAGTCATCACGTGAGAGCAGAGCTTCCCCCTTGGACACCCCCTTCAGCCTCTCTATGGAACCCCCTGGGGTTCCAAGGAATAGACTTTGAAAACCATTGCCCCACCCCAAACTGCCTTCTTATAACACTCACAAGCACAGCCAGTCAAGGAGCAAGGAAGATGCAGGGGTCGCACATTACCCACCATTCCCCCATCCCTCCTCTCTTCCCAGCCCCTGGGCCCAGCACCATGGAGGCCCCGTGTGCCTTACTTGGGGGTGCCAGGTGGACCACATATCCATCACCAACATAGATGGCCCAGTGTCTGTAGAAAGGGCGGAAAATCTCAATCAGGTCTCCGATCTCCGGCTCTGGCTGCAAAACCAAGAACAGGGCTGTTAGAGGTGGCAAGAGACCTTGGAACCTGGGGCAGGGCTCGGTCAGGCAGGTGCAGCTGGGCGGCCCCCACCCCTGTCAGCTCAGCAGGACGTGTGCCCTGAGCTCAGCCCTGCCCTGCTGGTCCGACGCCCGCCTGACTCCACAAGCCTGTGCCCCGGCCCTGCAGGTGCAGGTGCAGGTGCAGGTAGGTCGCTGAGCGCAGACCCAGACGGTTTCTTCATTAGCTGGAGTCTCCGCCTGACCATGGCTATTTCTAGGAATATCATTTGTTGAACTCTTACCCCGAGCCAAGCCCTCTGCTGTGTTCTACAGGGCGGCTCAATAAACGCACACAGCCATCCTATGAGGCGGGCACTGCGATGAACCCCATCTTATGGATGAGGAGGAAATCGAGGCCGACAGATGCGAGAGAATTTGTGCAAAGCCACACGGCCGGTGGCGCCACGGCCAGGACCAGAGGCCGCGGGATCCGGAGGGCGCCCCACGGTCACTCCGCAGCCTGGCCCGGGCCCGGGGGGAACTAGCGGGGGTCTCGGGCGGTGACGCCCCCCAGCCACTCAGCCTGGTGCCGAGGGGCGTGAGCGCACGTGCGAGGCTGCACGGGAGAGGACGCGCGCGCGTGTGCGTGTGTGTGCGTGTGTGCGCGTGTGTGTGTGCGTGTGTGCGTGTGTGCGTGTGTGTGCGCGTGAGTGTGTGTGTGCGTGTGTGTGCGCGTGAGTGTGTGTGTGCGTGTGTGCGTGTGCGTGTGTGTGCGCGTGAGTGTGAGTGTGTGCGCGTGAGTGTGACTGTGTGCGCGTGAGTGTGAGTGTGTGCGCGTGAGTGTGAGTGTGTGCGTGAGTGTGTGTGTGTGCGTGTGTGTGCGCATGAGTGTGAGCGCGGTATGGGGCACAGTGCGTGTAAGGGCGGGGAGTAGGACGGGCACTGCGCATGCTCCCCAGAGTCCCGCCCCGTTAGGGGAGCAGGGGGCGGAGCTTGAGAGGCCTTCAGACAGGTTCAAGACCACGCCCTCCCACACCGTTGACGTCCACCCTCGGACCTGTGCTAAGTGCAGGGGCGGGGCGGGGCGGGGCAGAGGGGGACTCCGACTCGGGCCAGAATCCGAGGTGACACGCTTCTCCAGTCCAGGCCAACCTTCAGCCTCTAAGGAGCGAGGACACCACCCTTTGGACACCTGGAGACGGAGCCCGCCAAAGCCTGGCTCCGGCCGTCCGCGCTTGGGGGCCCATCGCAGCCAGGGCGGGACGAGGCCCGCCGCCGCGGGAGGCAGGCCCCAGCAGGGCCCACGGGCCGCTCGCTTATTATTTCACAGCGATGCTGCAACTACACGCGGGCACCGTGCATGCCAGGTGGGGGGAGTCTTTTCACGAGACCGTCACAGAGAAACCACGTTCTCTTTCTGCAGTGCCCACAGCTTATCTCCCAAAAGGAGGGCGCCCGGCTCTTACCGAGAGCCGGTGTCAGAGCCACGGACAGCGGTCACGATGTGTCAATCCCATTGTTCTCCCCAACAAAAGAAAAATATATATTAATATTTGGTCAGAGTTAGGTCCAAGGTCAAGGTCCCCCAAAGGGAATGTAACCAGGATATCCCTACACAGGCCAGGACGGAAAGACAGGGCAGGGCCCGGCCCTGGGGGAGGCTGTGACTGGAAAAGGCTCAGCCGGACAACAGCAACGTGACACCCGGCAATAGCAGCCCGCAGGCGCCAGGAGCTCGCTGTGCTCCAGGCAAACATCAGTGACAGGGACCTACACATGGAAACGTGCTGCGTTTAAAAAAAAAAAGTTTACCACAATGACAAAAATAAATTAATTCTTAAAATGGCTTAGGCAGAAAACATACTTAGTTATCTACACAGGAAAGGTGAAAAAAGTCATACCCAAACAGCTACCTACTGCATGATTCCATTTATATGTCATTCCAGAACAGGCGTAACTACAGGACAGAAAATTAATCAGCGATTGCCAAGGGCTGGGCATGAGAGACCGGCTGTCCCTGAGGAGAGGGACTGACTACCTGGGCCAGGAGGGAATTTCAGGATAATTAAACTTTCTATACTGTCCTATATCTTGACGGTAGTGATAATTCTGCAATGGCATGTATTTATTAAAACTCACAGAACTGAACACAAAAAGGGTAAATTATATCTTATTTTAAAAAAAAAACAATTTTAGAAACAAAAATTAAAAATAATCTCTTTTAAATGGACATCTACAATTTGGAAGGAAAAAGTTTTGACTTTTGTTTTTTTACACTCAGCCAAGTTGCCTGTCTCTTGTAAGGGAAAAAGATACATTTCCCAAATATGCACAAGCTCAGCACTTAATACCACTCAAGGAAACTTTTTTTTTTTTTTTTTTTTTTTTTGAGGCAGTGTCTCGCTCTATTGCCCAGGCTAGAGTACAGTGGCATCATCATAGCCCACTGCAACCTCAAACTCCTGAGCTCAAGCAATTCTCCCACCTGGGCCTCCCAAAGTGCTAGGATTACAGGTGTGAGCCACTGCACCCAACCAAGGAAACTTCTCTTTAAAAATAAAGTAAAAATAGTAGACTCACCTATGGAGCCCTATATGCTACTTAGAAGCAAGGACTCACTGTTCCAACAGCAACGTGGATAACCTTTAAACACAGTGCCGAGTGGGAAAATGAGGGTCAGCTCTATAGTACCATGCCAGTTACATAAATTAAACATACTTGCAGCCAAAGCTACAATGTACATCTCACAGGAACCACCCTGAAAAAGTAATTTTTAAAAAGCAACAATGACAAGATAAAAGTCATACACACCAAAGGATGCATATTAAACGCACCAGGATGGTGGCCACTGGGGAGACAGACAGAAGTAAAGAAAAATGATTAAAGGAAACAAATATATAAACAAACACACAAGAGAGGGGTCTTTGCAGGGACCAATGAGGAGGACAGGGTACCAGGAACTGAGGATGAGAATAATTCACCCTCTCCCACTAAGATCCAACGAGAAAAACAATTACTGGATGATACTCATGAGCCACCCCGGCGGAATCAAAATTAAGAAGGCAAACTCATGTTCCAAAATTGGAAGCATGAAACTACAGTCGTGGGCCAAATGTGGACCTCTGACTGTTTTCGTACAGCCTGCAGGCTAAGAATGATTTTGACATTTTTTAAGTCGTTGGTGGGGTGGGGAAGTCGAAAGAAGACTATTTTGTGACACATGAAAATGACGTGAAATTCAAAGTTTCGTGTCCGTAAGGCTTGCCTGGAACATGGCCACGCTCATGCAACTCACATCCTGTCCCTGCTGTTCTCTCGCTACAACAGCAGGATTGAGTCATTGCGACAGAGACGCTTTATCCTGCAAAATCCAAAATGTTTACTGTCTGGCCTTTTACAGAGAAAGTTTGCCAATCCCCGTTACAAAAGAACCAGCTGCAACCGGGGAATGGAGCCCTGTCCCGCTGTCAGCTGGTTCTGTGCGGGCAGCCAGGCTGGGGCCGTGGATGCCCTTCCACACCAGCGAGAGCTCCGCCTCCTCCCTGGTGGCCAGGGCAAGCCCGGCCCACACCGCAGCCAAGGCTCTCCCACGTCCCCGCAGCACACGCACTGACCATGGCAAAGCCCAGCCTGTGCCCACTGGATTTCAGAACAAAAGCCCTTTGTCCCCCCACAAAAGCAGTGTTACAAAGAGCTGTATAACAGCCATTTTCCTTACCAAGCAAATTGAGGAGCAATTTCTGGCCTCTGAAATTTATATTGGAAAAACCAGCCAAACAACCATCAGTAAGGACCAGTTAAGCAAATTATCCTACATCCGCACAGACGTACAGACCTTGGAGAGAGCAAGCTGAATTCACATGAGCAGAGGTAGAAGTATGCATTGAAAAAACCAAGTTGGGGCCAGGGGCGGTGGCTCACGCCTGTAATCCTAGCACTCTGGGAGGCTGAGGTGAGAGGATCGCTCAAGGTCAGGAGTTCAAAACCAGCCCTACCAAGAGCAAGACACCGTCTCTACTAAAAAAATATAAAGATATTAATTGGCCAACTACAAATATATAGAAAAAATTAGCCGGGCATGGTGGCACGTGCCTGTAGTCCCAGCTACTCGGGAGACTGAGGCAGAAGGATCACTTGAGCCCAGGAGTTTGAGGTTGCTGTGAGCTAGGCTGACGCCACAGCAGTCTAGCCTGGGCAACAGAGCAAGACTCTGTCTCAAAAAACAACAAAAAAAATTTCAAACATACAGTTTGAATTTCCAAATGTTCAAAGTTGAAGGAAGTTTATTTAACAAACAGCTGCGTACCCACCAGAGCATGCTGCTACGTACTGTGTTTGCTTTGTCGCAAATATGTGCGTCTACTATCTATTCTTTCCTCCCATACAATATCTTTAAACTCTTTTTTTGTAATTGAAGTAATTGAAGAGCTAATGCACTGAGGGAGTCAGGGCAATGCCAGGGCCGTGACAACACGACAGACGCGTGAGGGACACGCTCTAATTCTGTGCTCCAGACCTGGTTCCCGACTCCACACCTGCAGCTTGCATCCCAGCTGCAGCTGCAAGGTTGGAACGCAAGAAACACACAGTGCAACTTGGATTTTAAAAGGGTCCCTCTGGCTGCTGTGTCGGGAAGGGATACCAGGCAGCGTGCGAGGAGGAAGGAGAGGACCTGCTGGGGGGCAAGCACAGGAGCAGTGATGCGGGCCAGACCGGGTAGAGTAGGAGACAGGGATGAGAAGTAACGGATGCTGGGCCTTCGTCAAAGGTACAGCCAACAGGCCGTGCTGATGGAGCAAGGTGGGCTGTGAAGGAAAGCGGAGTCACAAGTCCCCAAGGTTTCTAGCCAGAGCGGGCTGGGGGACCACCAGGTCCTCATGCCTGGGCTGGCTGCGGGGAACGTCTACCCGGCACCCAGACTAGCAGGCTTGGGAGGCAGCTGCACCCATGAGTCTGGAGCCCAGGAGAGTGGTCTGGGATAAGGGACACCTGCCGTTATGAGAACAGCTTCTGTTGAGAGTTGGGGGCAAAGCCTGGCTGAAAGGGATTTAAGAGAAAATGGGAGGAGAGGAATCAGAGAAGCTGTAGAAGAGGCAGCAGCTGGTATTTTTGTTTAGGTCGTGAAAGATGAGCGAGAACTTGTATGTGGTAGAGACAGAATTCAAAGCCAGATCCCAGAATGTCCAAATCTTGCACACTGTACTGCAGGCAGAGAAGATGGTGGGCAGAACATAGCCTTTGAGGGGCTACATGGAGACAGGCAAGCAGGGGACAGGGAGGAGAGGGCAGGCGGGGCAGAGAGTTCGAAGGAGCAAAACCACTGTGGCGAGTGGGAATCCTGGAGTGCTCCTGGGATTTGGGCGGAAGCAGAATCCATGGGGTGGCGCCCAGGCCTGGTATTACCATAAAGTTCCCAGGTGATTCTCCTGTGCAGCCCAAGTGAGAACCACAGGAGACGGTATCTGAAGCAGAGGAGAAGGGGTAAGGCTGAAAAGTTAGACTGAGATGGGTGGTCACGCCTCACTTTGCAGGTGGGGAAACTGAGGCTAAGGGTGATGATGTCACTTGCCCAGGGTCGGCCCGGAAGTGGCAAAGCCAGAATGTGAACCCCAACCTCTTCCTCACCCCTGCAAGGAGGAAGGAGACAGTCAGGCCCTACAGCAGATTTCACCCCTCTCCGATGGCAGTCGAGTCATGCTAATCCACGATCACGCATGTGACTGTGATTCAGGGCAACACCCCCAGCTCTGGGCACTGCACAGGGCCAGGGAGAGAAGCGTGGGCACTTTTAGAACAGTTTTCAAGCCAAGGGTTGAAACAAAACAAAAAAAGAGTGTTTTCTTTTCACCCAAGGCCATGCAGGAAGAATTCCAACCCACCCAAGCCCATTCGCTTCATTGGAGTTTGAGGGTTTGGGGTATTTTATGAAATATTTCAGGAATACAAAAAAAAAAATACAGAAAGTAGGATAGTGAGCACAACTGCTCTGTTTTAAATCAGGATGGATTTAATTTTCAGAAACAGCATAGTGATTACACACTTAGGGCACTGTTTAAATCCCAGCTACTTACTAACCGCGTAGCCTTGGACAAATTACCCAGCTTCTCCTGGCCTCAGTTTCCTGGGCTGTAAAATGGGGATGATTATAGAACCTGATTCATGGAATTATCCTGAAGATTGAATAAGTGAATACCTATAAAACACCCAGCAAACAGGACCTGGTGCAGGGGAAGCGTTCAGGAACTGGCAGTTGTTGCTGCCTCTGTTCCCAGGCGGTTGTTGTTATTTTTATTTGGAAAGGTCACAGAATACTCGAAGGAGCAAGCTGTAAAACCAGTTGGAGATACTGTGGAGGTTGTGAAACCCAGACTGAGACCAGTTCTTCTCTGTGTTTCCCAAAAACACAGGCCATGGTGACCAGAAATTCCTAACCTCACCTGCCCCTTTCACTTCTGACGCTCTGGGGGAAAAGTCTGGAAGCTCGAGAAAACAGGAAGTCCTGAAGTCCAGGGTGGGTGTTGAGAAAGGACTTCTTGGCAGGGAGTTGAGAGTTTTAGTGCCAAAGTGTTAGGAAAAGCAAAAAAACATGAGGAGCTGGGTGGGTCCCATCTATCTGAGGCTGTGTCCCCAGAAGCAGAGCTCAGCCCACCCACGGGGGCCTCAACTGAGCCCCTCTCTGCTCTAGTGCCGTGTGACCTTCAGGAATTACTTAACCTCTCTGAGCTTTCGTGGTAAAATGGGGCTAAGACCCACCCAGCAGGGTTTGTGTAAGGAATAACCGAGTTAACGAAAGTGAAAGCTGTCAAACCACTTAGGCCTGCGAGAGGGTGGAGACCCAGTGCTGCAGGCTGGGCGGGTGCAGAGAGGAGGAGGACGAGGCCCAGGTTCCCAGCCTCAGGCCCAGAGAGAAGGTGGAGGAGGAATGAATAGGAGCTGGCCTGCCAAGTCACCCCTTCCCCAACTGCCATCCTGTGCCCTGGGCTGCTAGCTAGTCGGGGAGGGACAGGAGCGGCTCCAGTAGGCATTGGGCCCAGCCTCAGCAGCCCAAAAGTCACAGGCATCCTGGGAAAAGGAAGCAAAACGCATCTGCTCTCCCGGACTCTCAGCCAGCAGCCCCCAGGCCTGTTCTCCTACATGGCAAACCTCACCCCTCATGGGTCAGAACTGCCCCGACTCACGTGGAATTACCCCACCACCACCACCACCACCAGGCACCAGGGATTTCCACATGTTCCTGGAATCTTTTACAACAGCCCCTTTTACAGACCAGGAAACTGAGCTCAAGGGAATTAACTTGCATAAGGTCTCAGAGCTCCCGGAAAAGCAGTGCCAGGATTCCACTGCAGACCTGCCTGAACCCAAAGGCCAAGTTCTTCCCAATCGACTAGTAATTTGCACGAAGGTGCTGACGCCCAGCAACAGGAACGCCGCTGCTCCCGTGGTGGGACTTGCCCCAGCGTCACTGCACGCTAGGCCTGAAATGCCCCTCGTTCACCTGGAAAACTCCTCCTCATCCCTCAAAACAGGGTCAACATCTCCACTCCTTGATGCCTCCCAGACGCCCCAGCAGAGAGAGTGGCTGCTGCTTCCACGACCGCAGCTCTGTTACCAGATGACTGTAATTGTGGAGCCCAACCCATGGGAAGGAGTGATCAGTTCCCATGCCCCACCCGCCAGCTAGCCTTGAGCAGCCCAGGGCCAGGGTTCCAGCTAATTCGCCAGCACCCAGCCTGGCACACGCACCCTTCTCAGCAGAGGTCCGTGGCCTAGAGGGGCGTGCCCCTTTCCCCTCTGAGCCCCTCTCAGCCTGCGGCTCCTGCAGAGTGGGGCGAAACCCCAAGGGCCTGAAGCCCCGACTGCTATTTGAGCAGGGTCCTCCCCTCTTCCCTCCGCTTTGCACCTGAACCAGCTCCGCAGGGATGCGAGCACACTTGGATCACGAGGCAGCCGGGTAGGGAGCCCAGCCCCAGAGAACAGGGAAGGCCCATCAATTTCCTCGTGTTACGGAGCCTCAGTTTCACTTTAGGTCTCCGCTTCCCCAGCAGCAGCTGCTCAACACGCCACAGATTCGAGGATGGGGCAGGTGGGGGAGGGAAGGGAAAGGCCCCCGCCCACTAGTTAGTTCTAGCAAGTTTGAGCCATGCAGAGGAAAGAAAGAATCAGCCTGGGAGGCCACCCACCCAGCCTGGACTAAAGGGCTCAGGGAGCTGGGGACTGAGCCTCTCCCATCCCAGGGTGGCTCCGGGAGCTGCTTCAGCAAACATTCATCAGGCCCCACACGCCCAGAGTGGGGAGGTGGGGGGCCCAACCCCCACTGCAGACAAACAGGGGCGCGTTGTCTGTAGAAAATTTAAAAAGGATAATAAAACCCACCAAAAGTCACTCTGCTTTTTATTATTACCATGTGCTGGCCATTCATGTTGGTGACAAAATACTACTCCCCCAAAAAGATATCTCATTAGTCTAAATTCTAATTGCAGAAATTACGACTGAGATTTAATAATAAATATGTGAACCTCCAATGAGCACATTTTTATTTCTTATTCATTTAAAAATGTTGTGTTCTACATGGCAGTTACATCAGAGAACACACAGTTACACAGTCAGCTCCTGACACATCAGACTCAGCCATGCATTGTGTTTCCATGGTTGGTTCCTAAGAACTCGGATCGAGCTCACTTTATACAGTTTCCATGGCCAGTTCTGTAGTCCTACATTTTCCTGTGTTTAAACAGAAGACAAAACAATCTCCCTCTCAATGCCAAAAGAAACTAAAAAAGCGATGTTCAAAAGCCTGGATGGTTTTCACCAAGAGCTAGACTCTCTTTCTAAAGCAATGGATTAAATGTCAACATTCGCTATCATCCAGTCCTTTTCTCTGATCTTTGCAGAACAAAAACTTGGGGAATTTTGCCAAATAAAATAAGAACTTAATGAGGAATTTTCAGGAGAAGTTTTAGTGAAACTGTTTCTAATGTAGAGATATTTAAAAGCTGCTAGAATTTATTGTTTTTTAAAATTTTTTTGTTTTTTGTTACTTTTCTAATTTCTCACTCATTTGTTCTAAAGAACTGATTTTTTAAAAAAAAGACTTAAGCAATATTTCAATGTCTAGAATTTATTACGAAATGGGATTTTGATAAATCTCTGCCACACTAACCCTAATGTTTAAGGCTTTTCCTAACTTTCTGTCTCTCTGTTGTTTCATGCAAAAGCAGCTTTTGAAATAAAAATTAATAAAGTTTTCTTCAATCAACTGTGAGCAAAGATGGATTGGTAAATCTAGCTCTACTGAATATTGAACATGAATATGCAAAAAACACCAATTTTAACACAGTCATGGGCAACTTTTCAGAAGTTTCCAAAGCAGAAGTTGTAGTGCTATTATCATTCATTACTGAGACCAATCTATAAAGAAGAGTAGGCATTTTCCCCTTTTTTCCAAAAATACATTGATGCAATTAAAGCTTTTTCCTATTGCTGCATAACAAGGAAGGTGGCTAGAGGGTCCCTGTCCTTCCCCCCCCTCTCTGGGGGGTGGGCCAGCTCAGCCCCCAAATGTTAAAGCACCCCTGGAAGCAGCACTCACTATTTTAAAAAGAAGAAAATAAAATAAAATATAAATAATATTTTTTAAAAAACTTTTTCCATTACTTTTTCCTGTTTTTGCACTATCACATTTACTTTATTTTTCAGTTTTTCTTTTTCTTACTGGCACGATTACATACATGAAATTCAAATAAAGAAAATGTTCACTGTGCTTTTTTCTGGACATTATTACTACTATTCATTTCACGATTATCACTGAGAATAACGCTGTCAGATAAAGTAGAGGATATTAAAAAGTGAGCACTCCAGGTGTCAAATATGCCAGATACACCCTGCCACCAGACACTGCGCTAAGCTCTTTACATGGATTCAAATATGAAGCATGACCGGCGATTATGAATTATGGTCGAGCACTCACCGTGTGTGGGGGGCACTGTTCTGAGCACTTCCTAAGTATTAAATGACATAACCTTCATGCTGGGGAACAGTGGATTTGAACTTGATCAAAATCCTGCAGCCAGGGGCTCAGTGGGAACACAATCCCGGGTGTGTCCATCTCAAAAACCTGTACTCTGAACCCCACCCCCCGCCCTGCACCACCCCCACCCCTGCAGTCCTGCCTGGGGGAGGGGAGGCATTTGCCAGGCCCCAGTACGATTTCTGAACCATATCAGAGGTTAGAAAGAGGAAAAGCCAGAGCTGGGAATGTGCTGGCAGGGCTGGCCATGGGGTGAGTCACCTGACATCAAAAAGGCCCCTGCGGTACTTAGGGCCTGAGGCTGCAGGTCTAGCCTCTGGCATTCAGCACCAAAAGCTGGTCCCCTGTGCCGGTTGGACTCAGGAGGGCAGCACCCACCTTGCGTGGAGAGACCTGGCCCCCGCTGCCTCCCTCCCGAGGGTCCCGTTTGGGCGGGGGCGGCCTCCAAACCGGCCCTGGCCGGGACAAGGACTGAGCCCACAACTCCAACAGGTGGCCCTGGCCGCCCGGGGACGCCGGACGCCAGCGGCTGTGGGAGGTGCGGTCCCCACGTCTTCAAGGATCCTCTCTCCAGAGTCAAGTCAGGCTCCGGGACAAGGAGCCACCAGCACGACGCGACCCCGCCGCCCCTCCCCGCCCCCACACTTACAGTGGGCGCGCGCATCTTCTTCTGGCGATGTGGGCCTTGGGTGTCGGCCGCGGTCTCGCTTTACCAGCTGCGCCGATCCCTGAGGGGTGGGAGCAGGGATTGAGCATGTCATCCACAGGTAACCGCGGCCCCAGGCCCCCAGCAGACGGTGGCCTGTGGCGGGGAGAACTTGGGGTGCGTCTCGGACCCCTCCGGGAACAAGCACCTCACTCCCTTCCAGGGTCTCGCCCGCCCCCTGCCCGCTCCCGCCCTTGGCCTAGAGCGGACGGACCCCTGGCAGGGGGCAGGGACGGCGCACCGACGACACCCGACACCCCGCGGTGACAGCCCGCGGCGGGCGGGCAGGGGCGGGCCGGTGCCCGGGAGGCCGCGGCTGCTCCCCCAACTACTCTCGCCCGCGCAGCTCCTGCGCCCCGAGCAGCGTCCCCAGCGCCTCACCTTCCCCGCGTCCCACAGCAGCGCGCCACCCGCCGCGGCCGCCCGCACTGGGAGCCGCTCTGACGGCCGCGGAGTCCGGCCGGCGTGAGGTCACGGCCCCTCCCCGCGGGCCGGCTAACGGGGCCCGCCTGCCCCGGCCTCTGGGGACCGCAGGACGCCTCCCGCGCCCTCCGGACCGCCTCTCCCCACGCCCCGCTGCAGCCCGGGCCGGCCCTGCAAGCCCGCCTTCGCCGCCGCCCTGCGCCCCGCGGGCGCGCGCCGTGCTCTGCCCCAGCCCTGCAGGCACGCCCCGCTGCGGGGCCACCACCGGTTTCCGCATCTCTTTCATTCAAGAGCGGACGTGTCGTTTAAAAACGGATCGAGTTTAAAAATACACCACCCCCTGGCCTATCGACTGTTTCTTTCTTTCTTTTTTTTTTTTTTTTTGAGACAGAGTCTCACTTTATTGCCCAGGCTAGAGTGAGTGCCGTGGCGTCAGCCTAGCTCACAGCAACCTCAAACTCCTGGGCTCAAGCAATCCTGCTGCCTCAGCCTCCCAAGTAGGTGGGACTACAGGCATGTGCCACCATGCCCGGCTAATTTTTTCTATATAAATTAGTTGGCCAATTAATTTCTTTCTATTTATAGTAGAGATGGGGTCTCGCTCTTGCTCAGGCTGGTCTCGAACTCCTGAGCTCAAACGATCCGCCCACCTCGGCCTCCCAGAGAGCTAGGATTACAGGCGTGAGCCACCGCGCCCTGCCCTCGATACTCAACAGGTGCAAGAAAATCATTCTGATCTCTTTTTCTGTTTCTTAGAAGCAGGAGATGAAATTCCCATGTGGACACCCTTCCTATACTTAGAAGAAAAAGCAACTTCCTTATCCTCAAAGACAAGAAGTCGAGACCAAAAGAATTCCATACAGATCTTATTTTTTAAAAATCTTTTTTTCATTTCTCATTTTTTTAATTGACAAATAAAAATTTGATATAATTTATCATGTACAGCATATTTTGAAATATATAAACATTGCGAATAACTAAATCAAGCTGATTAACATAGGCATTACCTCACATACTTTCTTCCTGGTGAGAACACAAAATCTCACACAGCAATTTTCAAGAATACAGTATATTAACTAACTACCTGTAGTTGCCATGTTGTATAACAGATCTCACGAACTTATTCCCCCTAACAGAAATTTTGTATCCTTTGACCAATGTCTCCCCAAACCTCCAACCCTAAGCCCCCCGGTAACCACCATTCTACTCTCTACTTCTGTGAGTTCCACTTTGTAGATCCCATACATAAGTGAGACCTTGTAATATCTGTCTTTCTGTGCCTGGTATATTTCATTGAGCATAACGTCCTGCAGGAAAATAACTCTGACTTTGTCAGCCTCCTCACATAATTTAGTTGCTTCTTTACAGCTTACTATTCTTTATCCAGTTCAGTATAGAAGTAACTGATACCAACTGCTTCTTTGGGTCTCGATTTCTTTTCAAGGGCTCCATGCCAAGTAAAACTTGTATTAAAGAAATCTGCACACACAGAGGGACGACCATGCGAGGACACAGGGAGGAGACACCACCCCCCAGCCCCGGAGAGAGGCCTCAGGAGAAACCAACCTGCTGACCCCTTGATCCTGGACTTCCAGCCTCCAGAACTGTGCTTGTCCCATTTCAGAGAGAGAGAAGAATTCATCCTGAAGTCCCTCTGTCCTTCATCCCTAAGTCGCTCCAGGAACA